>JAUMHM010084392.1:0-12439 GCA_032362435.1 Melikaiella ostensackeni | reverse complement strand
AAATTTGAGGGCCCCAGGCTTACCACAAACGCGGCAATTAAATCAGTCTCATTACTTAATTGTCACACCTCGTATCAACGAGAATAGAAAATACAAACATTAAAAACAGTTAAAGAAAAAGTCGAGAAAAGTCGACTAAAGTTGACTTCACATCTCGAGTAATCGACTTTGCAAGTTGCAAACGTCACAGTCGATTGTAAAGTCGAGAGTCGAATTTTTTATGACTTTCCATCCCTGTCTCAACTCGGAATTATAAATCTTCCAGAAAATTTCCTAACTCAAAGTCGAAATTATAATTCTTTACTGAAATCCTCTGTCCCAACTCAGAATCAGAGTAAATCAAAATATGTTCGAAATATGATATGATTCTAATACGAAATATTTCGTGTAAAAAAAGTTATGAAAGTGTCAATTTGTTATACTCCTTTTTGGTCTAGGTTCTATATTTGCGTAGGTACTCTGATGAGCTATATGACATCTTACAAAACTCAAAATAGCGGATCCAATATGGCTTATTTACGCTAACTAGTCCAGCTTTAATAATTTATGTTTCTGTGCTCCTATCTGACATAGACCTGAGGATCGAAGGTCCTATATTTTCTTGTAAGAAGGGGAAAGGTTAGCTCCGCTTTTTTGTACATTTTTTGAGAATCCTAACGACTTTAAAACACCTGTTGGATGTCGCTTATATATACACCTGCAACCTGTATACCAATAAATCCCTAACACGTGGAGCCATTTTGCATCCACCAAACAGCACTCCACTCGATGGTCACTTGCGTGGGCAGAAGGCAGGGCAATGAAGCATGTGTCGATATAATATTACACTAGTAACAATCTTGATTTACATACAAGTGGGCATGATGGAACAATGCCATTTGTCTCAAAGTTATGCTACAAAAACGTGAAGGCTGCCAAAAGACGGTTAAGTAGGGATAACCGTAGCTGAGGCCTAGCCATATAGCATATAGTATGAAAAGAAGGAAAGTCAGACCCTCGCTTCTTTACCCCCTCTCATGCTTCAGGATTAGGCCTCAACTATGCTTATTCCCACTTAAGCAGTTTAAGCCTGCGACTAGCGTACGGTGAAAGTACATTCACATTTGTATGAATATGAAAATATGATATGACTCTCAATTTTGTTACTGACCCTAAGAATCCTGATAGAAACTTAAAATTGATGAAAATGAGAGCAGTTCAAACAAACCTACTAGCTATTATGTTTTCAAGAATTTCGTATACCTGTATATTTGTCTGAAAATTTATTTCCATGTTAGGGAACGTCCACATATTACTCGTCGCTGTGAACGGAAGGAGCGGGGGTCTGCCCTAGTGTCACGAAATATCACATGAGAGGGGAGTTTTAAAG
This sequence comes from Melikaiella ostensackeni, assembly GCA_032362435.1. Classification (NCBI taxonomy): domain Eukaryota; kingdom Metazoa; phylum Arthropoda; class Insecta; order Hymenoptera; family Cynipidae; genus Melikaiella; species Melikaiella ostensackeni. Next base: position 11,070 of record JAUMHM010084392.1, on the reverse strand, counting down.
CGCTTGCGACACGTGACGCATCTCGGTTCGGAAAATAAAATTCAAATCCGTGTCGACACATTAGTGATCAATATCATGGACACAAAAGAATTTAGAACTTTGTAATTCAGGAAAAAAGTGTCGTTTGAAAAGAGATTTTTGATTCAAAGTATTTAAGAATTCCGATTCACCTGAATTTTGATCATTTCAATCGGCCACTATACAGCCACCAACAATTCAGGCAAATCTCATTAAACTATTTTTCAGTTCTTTAATCGGGACGACGTTGACTGGCTGAGTTTGCTTACATATGGGAGACTCAGCCGGTGAATTTCGTTGCAATTCTTCCGATTGAGAAAAATAATAATAATACAACGATATTTGCCTGAATTGGTGGTGGCTGTATGGTAACCGATTGAAAATTCCACAAACCGACAGACCGCAAATCGCGTGAATCTGCATCTTAAAATTCTCCGATTCGTAAAAAAACATTGTTTGAAAAAAGATCTGACTAAACGTAGATCATTAAAAGTTATTAGAGGGTAGATTAAAATATCGTGATATATAAAAACATAAACATATTCAGTCCTATAAATGTAAACATATTTTCTCGTGATACACATATTGACTTGTTTAATAAGTATCAATTAAGTAAAGCTAGTGTCAATCTTTTACACCACTGAACTTTGAAAACCGTTATTTGTAAAACAAAAGTTGACGTATATTACGAAATTCTTTAACGAGATTCCAAATAAATGTTCCTATAAGAAAATAATGTTACAAATTCACCCTAGATGTGAGTGGTATATGAACATACTCAGGCTTCGAAATGTAATTAGTAACTCCTTCAGACAAGAACTTCAAGTCAGACTACACGTAACATGATAGCGATCCATTAATTTGATTAAAATCAGTCTAGAGTGTCGCCAATTAGAAAAATTAATAGCGGAAGAAAAGCAGATTGAAATATTTTAAGTGGAAATCTGAAAAGGGGATAAGGATTATCAGTGAAAGGAAAAATTTTCATTAAGAGCAAAATGCCTCTAACACATCCAAATCTAGTAACGAAATTCAATAGTATGTGTATGAAAGACGAGAAGCAGCTTTTCAGCTTGGTAAATTTTTATATTTTCTTCTCAAAAAAATTTTCTTCAACATACTATAGAGATGGATGTAAAGGAATAATATTTATGTAATGGTTCATAAGAAATAGGCCCACTTTAACGATCGTGCGATTAAAAGAGGAGAACACGAAAATTGCGAATTATTAATATTAGAGAGCTTTGATACAAGTTCATATTTCAAGTAAAACTATTGAAACCTTGAAAAAAATTTTTTTTAGGGATGCTCTTTTAATGTTATATGTTCTAAGGAAGCCATTTGTTTAAATAATTGTTTTTTTCTCCAAAAGTCGGCTTTTTTAGGAAAGGACCATAATCTAGGTTGCCTTTCAATATATTTTTAACGTTTTCGATAGTTCAGCTTTATTATCTAACAAACCTTTATTTATTGCAACAGAGTTTTTCAGGGAATTTAGGAATTTCCTCTCTTTCTGCTATAAGTATTACAACTAGTGGTTGTTGTAAACATAAATTTTATTTTTTTCATCCATGAATTCTTTTAACAATTCAGACATATGAACAGTGAAACATATTGAGTTCGAAAATGAGTAGTTATCAGCAGGAAACAATATTCATTGTAATTATGAATAAAGATTCTTGAAATTCTTGATAAAAACCCTTCAACAAAAAGAATTTGTTAAATAATGAAGCTCAGATATAAAAATATACAATATAAAAAAGGCAACGTAGACTAAAAATTTGTAAGGAAAAAGGTGGACTTCTCTAGGACAACACAATAAAATACTGTAAATAGCTGATACTTAATTGTTTGAACAATTCATGATAATGAAAAAAATGTATTGTATCTAAAAACATGTGTGCGCTCGTATACATGTTTTTAGAAATCTCGGAAGAGATGTTCAATTTTGTGGATCAATAATAGATATTTTAAATATAAAAGACGCATTTATACTAAAACGTTTTATTTGCCCAATATGTGACCAAGGTTTAGAAATTTTGACATTTTTGCGATTTAAGTTTATGTATGAGAATAACTCACTTCTACGGACCTCATTAGGTTGAAATAAATTTAGAAAGTCTTACCAATTATTATACGTACAAATTTTTCTAAATTGTTGGAAATTTTCTTGCGCTTAAAACAGTTATTACTAAAAAATTAGGAAAACTTCTGCAATTGAGGGATTCAGAGTCTTGCTCTTTTTTCATTTATGAAAGCTTTCACATTTTTCTACAGATGCAAAATAAAAGTTCTTGAAAATTGACTGCTTCAGCCAATATATATTTGAAGAAAATGTTAATAATACTTTCAAGAAATTTAATGTTGCTCATTTTATGGGCACTTTGTTTCCTGGTAGCAAATGCATTTTCTTCCTCATAGAGGAAGCATTATCATAATACTATATATTTCTATAGCCATAAACAATTTCAAATGAATATTCACCATCTTTGTTGTTCTTTCTCACTATTCTAAGAAACAAAATAAAAACTCTATTTTTATAAATCTAAAATATTATTCAGGAACACTTTCAAGTACAAGGTTATAAACAATACACAAATTCACAAATAGTCCAACTGAAATGGCGAATAAAATCAAACTCATTAGAAGCGAATCTTTAGAATCCTTTTTTTGCTTCTTTTGCTTCTTGTGGTCAAAATTTTTACATCTTTTTAGTCTGGTAGATAACGCTCGATGACGGAATGGTATCATTAGCGATACCATACTTTCTCCGATATTTTTTGGATTGTTTGCTGCCATTTTCACCAAAAAAGAAGCCCTAAATAGACACCAAAATAAACACTAATTAAAAAGCTTGATTTTTAACATTTTTGAACATTTATATATGCTTGATATTCAGCCGGTCTCATTGAACACACAATAGATGTAATATAATAATCTAATCAGGTAATGTAATATTATTGTGAAAATAATAATATAAATGCAATTACATTTTTTCGCGAAATGAATATTCAAATTTTCATCTGGGAAAATATGGGTAATAGTTTAATTTGATGATATAATTTCGGAAATATTCGCAAGTGAGATTTCCAGAGTCAATACGAAAAAATTGGTATGAAGTTGTCAAAAATAGCGATAATTGATCATTTTTCGAGCTGAAAAAAGGAGGTGGTATGTGACGGAACTTGCTCCTTCCCTTTTTCAGCTCAAAAAATTCGAGCTGAAAAAATAAAATCGAGCTGGAAATGGGTTAGTCGCACAGAAAATTCTGAAACGGTAGACATTTCGTGTTTTATAAGTGAATAGGTATTTAATAGATTATTATTTGCAGACATAAAAAATCACCTCAAGACTATTTTATATTTTTTGTTATATTACATGCATAATTACTTAAAAATATAGGTGAATCACTTTGTCTCGAATCAAAAAGTATTTTCCATTCTTGCATCAACTTGGAATTATGTATATTATGTAAAAAACCCATTTTTCAACTATTATTCCGAATATTTTAAGGGATTTCAACGTATTCTAAGAGATTTTGACACATTTAATGAGAAGTTGCGGGATTTCGCAAGATTTTAAAGGATTTCAATGGACACCAAAGTATCATCACGAATTTTTTTGAATGTCAGGGGATTTTAAGTGGATTTTGAACATCTGAAGGAATTTCATAAGATTTCAAAGGATTTGCAAATATTACAACGGATTTTGAAATTTGCGAAGAAACCTGGAGGAATTCAAAGTGGTTCCGATTATCTGACAGGATGATTTTAAAGGATTTTAAGAGATTGCAGAGGATTCCAAAGTGTATACACGGATTTTAGAGGATTTTGTAGAATTTCAAGAGATTTAACGGAATTCTAAAGGATCTCTGAATATTTTAAGGGATTTTAAGGGATATCAAGGTATTTTTAGAGATTTTGAAATATTTAATAATATTTTAAACGATTTCAAGGGATTTTGAATGAGTACTGTAATATTCTGTACTAAAAAAAGTATTAAAACAAAGTTTCGGAAATTTTAGGAAACTTTGGGAAATGTGTGGAAATGAAGGGACTTTCGGAAATTATCGAAATGTGCGAAATCTTGCGCGAACATATCAAGAGTTTTATAAACATTTGGGAATTTATACAGAGTTCTGAGAAAATTTATGAAAAGTTTTCCAAATTGTGGAAGGCTTTGTAGATTTATGAGAGTTCTGAAAAATTGACCTTGTGGAAGGAAAATTTAGGAAAGCCTATGAGCCTGTTCAATTTTTATTTATCGTTGAGTATTTTTGAGAATTTCTCGCATCAATTTGTAGTTGGGTGTATACTTTCAACAACGAATAATACAAATAATAATATAGCTTCGGATAGAATTGACACTTCTAATGACGAAAGGCATGTCCTTGGAAATGTTTCAGGCGATGAATGGAGATGAGATGTTTGGAATGCTAGAGGTGTAAATGATCTTAAGAAAAGGAATTGCGGGATACAATGCGCGAGAGAAAGCTAAATATTTTTTGTACCGGAAGCAAAGAAAAAGGGATGTCAAGTAAGAAACATAGAGAATGGGCTCGAACTTTGGATTTGGAACTGGGGCATTTCGGAGACCTAAAAACAAACGGTAACGGAGATCATTTGATTAGCTTATGGTTAGAAAAAGGCTCGTTTATGACAAACACTTGGTTCAGACATAAAAAGAGCCACATGTGCAGAAGCGAAAGTCACAGTATGATTGATTTTGTTGTGGCAGATGAAAGACTGAGAGGGCTTGTGAGGGATATAAGGGTTATGAGAGGCTCTGAGTGTGGAACGGATTACTACTTCTTAGATTAAAAAATGAGTCAAAATCAAAGATGGAGGAGATGAAGAATTAATAATAAGCCGAAGCAGACGCGAGTTAGAATAGAAAATTTCCAGAAACCAGAAGCACAATGAGTGTATCGTGAAAAGCTGAATAGTTATTTAGAACATCATAAAGAAGACTGGAAGACTGAACTGAACAATAAAAATATAGAGGGTGCATGAATATTACTATGGGATCGCATCTTCAAGAGTGCAACTGAAGTGTGCGGTATTGCGGCTGTAGGAAGAAAGGCTGGAGATGCTTGGTGGAATGAAGGAATCCGCGTGGCTGTCAACGAGAAAAAACAAGCACACTCGAGAACATTAAATAGTAAAGGTCTTAGCGATGAGGGGAGAAATAGATTAGAAAATGATTACAGGGATAAGAACGGAAGAGCCAAGATACTAGTTAAAGAAAACAAGGATAAAAGCAAAGCAGAAGAAGGTAAAAAAATGCAAAATGACTTTGAAGGGAATGAGAAATTATTTTGGAACCGGGTTAAGAATATTAGGAAAGGAAATTATAACAATGAGGGAGTCGGAATCAAGAATGCTGATGGTGAAATGTTATGGGATTCGGACAACGTAAAAGACTGTATGAGAGATTTTTCCAAAAAATTGTATGGAGGTCAAGCTATGGAGCCTAAAAAACTCCCCAGTGGAGAGAATACGTTAGATAATCCTGCTGTAGGGAGCGGAAGAAGAATCAATGTCGACGACATTATATCCGTGATTAGGAAACTAAAGAATGGCAAGGCTGCTGGTATGAATGGCATCACCGCTGAAATGCTTGAGAGCGGTGGCGGATATTTGTTTTTGTGGCTGAGCGAATTCTTAAATATGCGGGCTATGCATGGTGAAGTTCCAAACGATTGGAAGAAGACGATTATCGTCCCAATCTACAAGAGGAAGGGTGATAAGGGCGACTGCGCGAATTACAGAGCGATCAGCCTTCTAAGTGCCGAGGGCAAAATATTTACCAAAATACTGATCGACAAGATCATGGGAATAAGTAAAGAAAGGATCTGAGAAGTTCAATGTGGATGAATGCCAAGGAGATCATGTGCGGATCAGATATTCAATTCGAGACAGATCATAGAAAAGAGATTGAGAGTTAATAGAAGAGTTTTCTGTGCATTTGTTGATCTTTAAAAGAGCTTTCGATAAAAAAATTTCCATATTTATCCACTTCATATTATTTTACTTAGTGAAAATCTTAATCTAGTTTCACAAAAAGAGTCCACAATTAATATAAAAATCTTTAATTGTAGAATTATCTACTCCATCTGTATCATTATCTTCATTCTTTGAAGCATTTCTCATAGTCTGATCTGGTAGGTCGATAATCCAATTTCTGAGGATCATGACGTTATTAACTGAAAAATTGCTGTTATATAATTGTGTGTGACGTGGGAATGGAACCGATGATGATTCCAATTAAGTTTTTTTCAATGAAGGACAAAAAAAGTCTTAAAGATTTTGTACATTTGGCACATACTTCACTGTCCATCTTTTTTTTTAAGCCTTTCACATAAACTGCACGTGCATTTGCTAATATATCTCGAAGTATAGTTCTCACTTCTTCATAGGAAGCGTCACCAGCAGACCAATTAATTCCGTGATAGTGACGTGTCAGCCAGAGGTTTTTGCTCCTGTACCTTCCTGGAAGTAAACTCCAGCTGCTAAGTGATTCGAAAAGGAAGACTTAAGGTTGAGCATCTTGCTGAAGCAGAAGAATGGCCAACTCTTCGGAGACAGAGTCGTTGTATGATCTCTTGAATCCTTGGACGTCTACGATAAACTCCATCTTGCATGATACTGATTTTTTCTAGCCAGTTATAGCTCTTTTTTTACTCTGGGGATCACCCCTTCCTCTACTACACCTGCCGATTAATATTACCAGTTTGGAATCCTAGTATAATATATCGTAGTTTCTTTAACTGTGTTGAAGTCTTCACCTGCCACAGATTTTTTTGAGTGGCTGGAATAAGAAGATATTCAAACATTTACCAGCCTTCAGCACAGATGAGTTGCCTGAAATAGAGTGAACGTTCATCAATGATGTCTTTCTGTATACTGATTCCTGACGAGTTCCAAGGCTGGTTGACGGTTACCAAAACAATCAAAGTACAATATTTCATCATCATTTTTCTTGAATGCTACCCGATGTGTACCAGAATCATTTTTATCGTCAAGGTTGATATTGTCAGATTCCTCTTTAAGAGTTCCTCTAGCGGGTAATTCATTCTTCATGGACAGTCCTCGAAAATAAGGAATCTTTACAACCTTCGCATAATTGAGCAGATCAAAATCGGTTAAAGCATAGTGTGGTAACTTCACTGCAAGTTTTTTTTTCGGATACACGTTTTTTAAAATTTTCAGCTCTTATATATCGTCTTTGAGGAGAGAGCTTGATATAAATTCCCAGTCCTTTTCGAAAAGGTTACAAACATAGTCCTTTTCCTAGAGCTATTTCTTCCATCGTTTTATTATGACGTTCAGTCTCTTGGAGTTGTTTTTTGGCTGCACTGGAATCATTTAGAGCTTTCGCTACCTCAGCTGCTCCTCCGGCAAAAGCTTCAAGTGCACTTAGTTCAGCAAAAATTGGAATTAGTGGTAAGATACCACCAACTTTTGAGTCTAGAGGTAGAATACGAGGTGATCTCACTTGACGTCTACCTGCTGTCTTTTTTATAGCTTTACGAGTACCCGCTATAGCAGCCTTGATGAAAACTTGAGCATTGTTACAAGGAATCACAGATTTTTTAGCAGCGTCCACAATATTTCTCAACGTTACTCGTTCCTTTTCTTTTTCTTTTTCAGGAACCTCTCCATTCTTCTCTTTCATCCCCATACTGCATCTTGATTTAGCTCGTATTCCCAAACATTTAGTTAGAGATAATGTCAATTTATTAATTCTCTTTCGGCAAGATGAGACAATGTGAAACATGTTTATGACGATCATGTAAATACTGATATGACATACACTCAGTTCCGAAATTTATGCTCAGCATGTTGGAATAAAGACAAATATGGATTCGTCGTTATTAATAAGGATCGTAATTTAAGTAAGGGTAGATATAAGAAAGGATTTGACTGTTTGATTGTTCTATAAATAGAAGCGTTTAATTGAGATAAAATTAGTATAATCTAGAACATCATAGCACCACCATGTTCCGAGAAAAACGTGATGTACTCAGCGAAATAGCGAAAGCTAGCGATATGATTCAACGAAAACAATGTATGCTCAAGTTTGGTAAAAAAGTTACAGAAAGTATTTTGGGTGAGACTTTTAAACCTTTAATCACAACTCTGCAGAAGTTAATAAATGCATCTGATATACCTATAAATAAGAATAAAAAAATGAATAACAAAATTGAAAAAGAAAAATATAAAGATGAAACTGAGAACGATAATCTTTTTTCACGACCGCTGCTGATAAGCAAGAACATGATGCAACCATGGTTCAAGAAAACATTGAAGAAAATGATGAAACTGCTGGAAAATAATGACAAGTTGACCAATAAATTTCTCATGTTGTTAAATATTAATGGAAAACAATATTTGGATATGGTTTATGGTGTACCGTAAATTTCAAGACTGGATAATAGTTCAAAAGGATGATTTGAGAGTACAAAAATTGAAAAGTAGATTCAAAATAAAAGAAAATAAAAAAAATTCGAACTATATAACTGAAATTAATACAGCATTGAATGAATAATTTCTATCATTTTAAATGTTTACAATTTTAGAGTTCGGAATGTCCATGTTGAACGCTCAATTAGGAAAATTTTCCTTTAATAGGTTTTAATTTTGCAACTCAAATTTGATTGGTTGAATTTTGTGAAGATCACTTAGCAACTTCAAAATTATTAGTTCCTAAGAGATTCAAATTTGCTTCAAATAATTGAAATTTTAAAGGGTTTGATTATAAAAAAGTTTCAATATCACAGTTTTTGGTGACTGTAAATTTTCCCACTTTCAAATGAAGTTCGCATTCGTTCAAGTTTCAAGGATCTGGAGTAGATATTTGTTCATTCTGAATGTTTCCAATTTAAAATTACTACTTACTTTGAAAGTTTTTTTCTGGTATAATTGAATTCAATCTTTGATTTTATAAAAAATGTTCTAAACGACTTTGATGTCAAATTAAAATTTTGTTGTATTAAAACAATTTCAAATTCCACAATTTCATAAGCCTTGAATTTGAAAGATCCAATTCAGTGTTCAATATTACACTGACAAATCTTCATCGCTTCGAATTTGGAATTGTTCAAACTCAAAAGTTTTTAATTTTCAATTATTAACTTTTGAACGCTTTTAATTATAAGTAATACAATTTCAAATCATCTAAATTTTAAATGACCTGATCTTAAAATATTCAATTCCCAAGGTTTTGACATTGTCCTATTTTCTAAATTTTTAATCTGAAATCATTCCATTTTGTGATTCTTCAATTCAAAATAAGATTGTTTACTTTTCAGGGCTTCGATTTAGTTATTTTACCATTCAACTCTTTTTCCTTATCAAATAGTCCAAAATCATTCATTAATTTTTTTTCTAATTTCAGAAGCCTTCAATTTGAAATTATTTATTATTACATATTAATAAAAAGTTTTGAAACACAATATTAAAAAACTTGTTTTATAATGGATTTTTAAATTTGCATATTTTTCATGTTGGAAAATGAAAATCCAGGAACGTGAACGCGCGAATTCGCGCGCGTGCAATTACTGCTAGTGTGTAATAAAATGCATCTCTGATTTTTCTTCATCAGACACACAAATTTCCATATTCTACTTATATGATTCAAAGTCAATCGATTTCTTGCAGAGCGGTTAGCTAATGCTTATCGATTAGCGCAATCGATCATACATGTGAAAAAACTGAAGGTTCCGCAAAAACTGTGGGTTTCGCAAAGAGAGTTAATTTTTTCCTAAACCAGAAGAAATCAGGAATATATACCGGCGGTAAACCGAGAGGCAAAAATTTGAGCAATGGTGGCCATCCTGCTTGCTGCACAAAATTGAGATTCAAATTAAATTTCTCAAAATACTCACTTCCTAGCCATTCTTTCATCATGCAAGGAGCCTTCAAAACTTTCATTTGAAATTATTTCGTTCCTCATTACGAAACTTTCTTCATCTTGTTTCGTATCTATGATTACTTTCATTCTCTCCAATTCTTCTTTATAATCAACTGCCTTTCCGTTCAAAGTTTCCTCCACAACCGTCGCTTCGTTTCCATATTCAGCATTCCACATGAAATAGATAATGACCATATTAAACGAAATAAGGTAAAAATGGAAATAAGAGTTTCAGTGAAAAAATGCACTTTAATTAAAATATACTTACATTATCTGCAATATCTTTATTTTTAATATCAATAATGGAAGGTACTGCATCTTCTTTCAGCATTTTTTTCGAAGATGACGTTTCTGTTTATGATCCTTCAGTAAAATGCACACTACAGGTTCTCGAAAAAATTTTGACACTCTCTCTTGGCAAATTCATTGCAGCACACCATTGTTCCAACTTTTCTTCGTCTTTTAATGAAAGTCTAAAAATTAAACGAAATGAAAACAAAATTTTTGATTTTTTTTAAAATATAGAAACAAAATAATATGTTTGCTTTTTAGTTAGCGCTCTGATATTTTAGGTTAGACTTTGAGGTTGGCTTTCGGTGGTTTTGGATCAGTTACATACCTACGAAAACATAACTGGATGTATTCGTCACTTTGACTCCGACAAACAAAACAACTGCGCTTATATGGCCAGTGGCGTCTCACTTTCCACTCGGCCTACCTCCACACATTCGGGTAGTGGAGGCTCGTGCAACGACCTGCGCCCCTGCACGGCAGCAGTTACAGTTTCAGCGCGTAACATTTGAACTCGGCGGGTAATATTAAAACTGTGAACTGGCGATCCTGTTTGTATGCCATTTGGCTTATATACGGCCGGTAAAACAGTTGGTATTCCATTTGACTTACTGACGAGCGGTAAAACAGTTGATATCGAATTTGGCTCACAGAATGTGGACGATGTAAGCAACTCACCGGCGGTCGGAAAAAACAGTTTCAACACGCTTAGCTTATAAAATGATTTACGTTAGCCACTTACCAATAGTCGCTAAAACTGTTTCACCACACCAAAGATATTATATACATAGATGCGGTAAGAGGCGGCAGAGTGGGGGAAACCGGCATTAGTAAGGAAAGATAAAT
>JAUMHM010084391.1:0-12440 GCA_032362435.1 Melikaiella ostensackeni | reverse complement strand
AAAAAACGAAAAAGAGACGAAAATACATGGGCGCAAAATGTACGAAATACTTGCAGAAACAAGGTAAAAGTTTTAATAATTTTTCTACTCAAATTATAAATTACTACTATTTATATCATTTCCTAATAAATTTTTATGATTAGAATTTCATAGAATCAAAACTTCATTATAGTTTTCTCGGCATTTTTGTCACGAGAAGTCTTTGCTAGCTCGAAATGCGCTCGATAAACGGAACGCTGGAAGTTACAAAAGTCCGATTCACGCCGAGCATCAGAAAAAAATTAATAACAATTTTTTGAAATTTTAATTTTGAATTCCTGTTCCTCTATGAATCGAAGGATACCCTCAGGTATGTTCGCTAAGAATTTCATTCAAAAATTCTAAAAACTGACGAATAGAGCACGAGCTGAAGTGAAAAACGGATTGAAATCGACTTTTTAAAAAAAGTAAACTTTTGGCTTTAATTTTTAAACTAAAAGAGTGACAACTTTTTGTCTCAAAAAAAAGATGCGCAATCAAATTTCGCATATATATATATATATATATATATCTTTTAAGAATAAAAATTCGATAATTTTTTCGAAAGCCTGCAGGGGACTTCGTTTTTGCACAAGAAAATTTTATGTGCCCTTATTGCATCCGGAATTTTTGAGTCTTCAACGAGGTCCTCCAGAGCCTTCCACGAGGCCTTTCAAAGCCTCTCACGATGTCTCTTCCACAGCCTCTAATGAGGTCCTCCAGAGCATCCCACAAGGACCTCCAGAGACACCCAGAGCCTTCCACGAAGGTCGCAAAGCTTTCCACGAGGGCCGACAGAATCTCCCCCTTTCCAGGAAAAATGAAATAACTTGCAAAGGTGACCCGTTTCCCATTAATATTTGAATATATTAATTAATATTTAATACATACTTTACGGGTGTAGATGTGTATGTACTCATCGCGATATTTTCTAAGGAATGTATGTACTTGTAAATCCATTTGAAAAGTTTGCAATCGGGATTGATGATATCCTTCTTGGTCAGCGCTGACATCATCACATTTTGAGCTTTATGTTCTTCCAGCCTTCGTAAAGCGTCATGAAGATTTTGCTGGCGTTGAAAAGTGACTCGTTCAAAGCATTTCCTCAAACAACAAGAATCTATAATTTCCAGAATCCTTCTTTTGAACACTTCTCCAGTAGAACCAGACACATACACTTCACCCTTCAATAATAATGTACGAAATGTTAATTATTATCAACTCTGGATTAAACTAAAACAGGACCCACAAAATTGGGATTTTGGGACTTTTTTCCCGCCATTTAAATCCAACAGTGAATGATCGTTTTCATTATTGTTCATTTTTGATGGTCTATTTGATAAATTCGAAAACAATTTTGAATAGTAACATTCAACATCCAAGGATTCGTTATTCGGTGCTGCGTCGAACGCGACAGGTGCACAAAATCGCGCGCTCGCGCGCCGAGCGTTTTTTTTTTTAAACGATACTTCCATCGAGCGAAAATCGCCCGATTGCAATAATCTTTTCCACAAAGTTGCTTCGAACCTTGACGAAGAACTTTGCCGTCTCACTTTTCCCGTGCCTCAATCTTCCCCGAACTCTTTTGATCGCTGAATGTCACAAAACACGGTTTTTCCTTGCAATTAAAATATTATTTATTTATGATTGCTTTTTAATGAGTTTCTTTATCTCGTAGGCATCGGTAAAGTCTCCCGAGTGAAACGCAGTTTTTTCCAAATCCGTTGATAATTTACTGAGTTAGGGCAATTTGAGTTTCAGGAAACACGAATAATTATTATCACGTATTCTCATGTGTTTCGAATAGCACCCGATAAAAAAATGTATGCGCAATAATATACTTATTGAGGAAGCTGGCGCGCGCGAAGCGCACCTGGTTCACGATTCCCCGTTGTATATATTGAAATATCTACGCACTTGATTCTGCATTTCTGAATGATATATTTGCTTTTTCCAGGTGAAAAATATGAAGGAGTGCAACTAATAATCGTAAAACTTCAAGTGAAAAACGTAGAAGAATTATTATCGCGTTTTAAATACAGAATTCAGTGTGCGCCGATTTCCCACAAATGCGCCACTTAGCTTCGGTTTGCGGTACTTTCTAGAATTTTTAGCAGTTTCATAAAGTGTGCAAGTACCTTTAAACAGTTAAGGTAATAGATCAGAGTTTCACTATCGGTCTGAATATTCTAGCTATTTCATAAAACGACTAACGTGCCACTTAACATATGGTACAATGAAGTTCAATGAATATAATTTTGTGTAATCATCACCTAACCTTCAGTTATCATCACTTAAGTTGTGATTTACTCACTTACATGGAAGAGATCGTTATGGCCGCTATGACACCTACTCGTATATGATTTTTCTTCCTATACAAAGACATTTTTTTCTAGAACTTTGATAAGGATAAGCGCAAATAATGTCGAGGCTGTATACCGCATGGGTGAGACTCCGGATTCTAGACCATTGCCCATTAGGCTGGTCTCATCGAGAATCAAATCGCTAATTTTTATGAAATCCAAAGATCTTGGAACCATTGGGCTTCGGATTGCTCATGAGAGAACAGTGGCTGAGAGAGAAGCCTAGAGAACTGGATGAGGAATCAACTCAAAGTATCTTTGCCATTTCGATTGCGAAGGTGTGGGCCTGTGCGTTGTCGTGATGAAACAGCACTTTTTTGTACGCTCATTGCGGTTGTGCTTTTTGGAGCTCGGCTTTCAAACGGTCCAATAATGATGCATAGTACATTCCTGTTATAGTTTTACCCTTTTTCATGTAATTAATAAGGATCACTTCTTATGAATCCCAAAAAGCTGTGGCCATCACTTTCTCAGCTGACAAAACAGTCTTCGCCCTCTTTGGCGCACTCTCACCAGGCAGTACCCACTGCTTTGACTGCTGCTTTGTCTCAGATGTTTGATAGTGGATCCAAGTTTCGTCCACAGCCATAAATCGACACAAAAAATTCTGCGGATTCTGTTTGATCTTCGCCAAACCCTGCGCTGAAACGTCTTTTAGGTTGCGCTTTTGATCCGGAATCAGCAATCGCGGCACTCATCTTTCACACACCTTTTAACCACCAGTTTTTCGTGCAAGATGTTTCAGATTCTATCAATGGACATGCCTACAGGAATAGAAATCTCACGCACCTTGATTCGGCGATCTTCCATAACCATGTGATGAATTTTTTCCACCATATCCGATGTGGTGACCTCAACTGGGCGTCTAGAGAGCGCTTCATCTTTAGTTGTGGTTCGACCACGTTTAAACTCGTTTATCCAAAAATAAACGGGTTTCAACGAAGGAGCAGACTCTCCTTGAACTTCTTCTAACTCGGCTTTGATCTGCGCGGTCGTCCAATTTTCTAAATAAAAATGCTATATCACTGCACGGAACTCTTCTTTCTCTATTTTTTCGAAAACTACTGACACGCTCACTTCAAACGTATTCCAAACGCAAACTAAGCGTCGGTTTTGGCTGAAGCTTAGTGGGGGTCAGTTTGAAGTGTGCTATTTCTTGGCCATTTACTACAAAGTTCATTCTGACGTAATCTAGTGGGAAATTTACCCTACTTATAACATGACCTTCATAGAGACTCTCAATATCTACAATTATTACCGTAGAATTATCCAACTTCGGACATTACATTGGCTCAAACTACGGACACCAAATTTTTTTTGCTTCTACATAATCAAATAGTATAAAATCAATGAGAACTTTGAGCCCAAAGTCACAAATGACGTAAGAAGTCAATTTTGTTTTCCGAAGATGAGTAATAATCGAAAAAAATAGATGTTCGAAGTTTGGGCCAGTGTCCGAAGCTAGGTGATTCTACGGTAATTTTAAATTCAAGCTATTCAATGCAATTTTAGTAAAATCGAAAAGGTGGAAATAAAAGTCGAAAAAAATAAGATTGAAAATCATTTTCCCGCCTTACCTGTAAAGAAGTTGAGAAAATACCACTGGAGATTTTCAGTTTTAGATTTTATGGAAATTGAAATTCAAAACAATAATAAGTTTGAGATACTCGTATCAAAACTTTTAGTACCACAAATTTGATGAAGAAATAAAACATTGGAAACTGTAGAATTTCAAATTGAACAATTTAAATAACTTAGAATTCAAACGTTAAGTTATACAGTTTGATATAAAAAACAGAGAAAAACAGAGATGTTACACATTCAAAGCTAAATTAAATTTTGTATACTTAGTGTATTCTCTTCCGGTAAATTTTGTCGGATTTTAATTTTCTATTCCGGTTTATTTCGTCAACATGCGGCCTGTCTCCTTTGCGACATATCACCGTTGCGGCATATCTCCCTTGCGTCATGTCTACAATGTGGCATGTCTCAATTGTGGTATGTCACCCTTGCGGCATATCTCTCATGCAGCATGTCTCCCTTGCGGCATCTCTCTCCAGCAGATTGCCAATTTTGTGGCAAGCCTCCCTACTTAATTTTCACACCTGTGGCAATTCTTCCTAGCTGGAAGCCTCCCTGCAGCATCACTGCCCAAGGAAAATTCTAATCCTTTTTCTAAAGTAGCAAAAGTGCGGCAAGTCTCCCGGACTCAACTGCCACATCTGCGGTTTGTCTCCCCAGCTTCAAGTCTCCCTGCGGCATCTCTCACCCATAACATTTTTCTTGGGTGAGAGATGCCACAGGGAGGCTAGCAAATTCCGCAGTCGCGGCAATTTGGTTCGGGAGGCTTGCCGCGAATTTGGCAATCTGCTAGGGAGAGATGCCGCAGGGAAGACGTGCCACAGGAAGACTTGCCACAAAGGAGATATATCACAGGAGAGACATGTCGCAAAGGAGACTTGCCGCAGGGGAGTCAAGCCGCAGAGGAGACATGTCGCAAGGATGACATGCCACAAGGGAGACATACCGCGGAGGAGATATGCCGCAAGGCAGATATGCCACATGTGACTTGATATGGACCCGGCGCGTCCTTTAATTTTCTTATTCCGGCATATTTTGCCAGGAATCAGTTTTTAAACTTGTTAGAATTAGCCTCGAATTCTTCGGCATTATCTGGAATTTGTCATAAATTTCTTCGAATTCCAAAGAATTCAAGCACAAGTTCGGTCACATTCTTCGCCTTTATGAGTTTCCGAGGCGGGGGGGGGGGGCATACAGTTACAGAAAAGTGAAACGCGTCTATTTACAGACATGAGGGGCCTTCCATAAACCACGTGGTTTGTTGGGGGTAAACCTAGTGCCACACAATGTCGAAAAACTACAAGAAAAGTCGAAAAAACGGGCTGCATGGGGTTGAGGAAGTGGGTCAAAATTCGCCCGAAAATGGGCCATGTGATTTATGGAAGCCCTCTAACTTCCATCAGTCACAAAGATCACCTTTTCATTTTCTATTCCTGCATATTTTTCAAAGATAATTTTTAAAACTTATTGGAATTAACCTACAGTTCTTCGAAATTCACTATAGTTCCTTGGAATTCTATACAATCCCGCGCCGACAAAGAATTACGGTGACGATAAAATATGCTTGAGAATTACAGAGTCTTCAAGAATAAATAATTTTAAGAGAGGTGCGTGAAAATGAACATTTTGATTTAGAAGAAATTAGAAATTGAAAACACATCCAATTTCAGTTGTAAATTAGGCATTGACTAGCGTTACGAAATTTTCCATGAGACTAACCCGATTAAGTATAGCGCTAGGGCTAGAGTTACGGAAAATTCTGTAACTTTAGCCCTGAACGAGTTGGAAAGTGGTTGGTCTTACGGAAAATTCCGTAACAGTGGACAGCTCGTATGAATTGAATAATTAAAAATTGAACATTTTTCCATTTCTCAGCTCCTGTAGTTAAACATTTTCAAATTTTCAATTGCACATTTTTAAAGAGCAAGTCTTCAAGAATTAATAACTTTGAGTGAAGCACTTTAAACTAAATATTTCATTTCCCCTTTTTTTGCTCATGTTGAATTTGCCATGCAATATCACAGATTTATTATTTTTACTGGAAAGTTCTCGGCAAATATCAATACCACCTTTCCGTACGTGAAAAACACGATAGACTGAATTTCCCATTGGTCCGTGGACTTCCGTAAACAGACGCTCTCAGGAACTGAACAAACATTCAGTTGATATTTATTCATACAGAGTAAACAGACTATTGTGAATCTATACCCTTCTCTTCTACTAGAAAACATAATATTTATCTTCATATTACGAATATTTTGTGCATGAAAATTAAATGGAAATTTCTTTTTTCCAGCTTTCATCATGAAATACATTCAATTAATGGTATCTCTATTTATGTCAATTCAAGACCCTAAAAGAGTATTTTCCAGGGACGATGAATTCAGCTTGAATGTATTCTTCACTTTGTGAGTGCATTTTTCGAGTATTTTTTAAACAAAAATGATAAATTGAGCAACAGTCGACATAAAAACAACTCATACTTGCGTCGAGAATATATTATATATAATATACTAGGAAAATAGCGCGCTACGCGCGTCTATTACGTGTTTCTTATTTTAATTGACTAATTATCGAATTAAAATATAACCTTAAATTTGAAGTTCTATGAAATATTATAAATAATAATCACGAATTAAAATAAAGATTGAAATAGCTACATAGGCTTTCATTCAATATTAATTTTACTTTTAACTGGCAACTTGTTTCATTTTGAATGTTTATGGTTTAAAATCATCAAATTTTGAACATCTTTCTAAAATAGGTCTATCACGAAGCTTTGCAATTGAAGATTCTTTTATGTTGAATGTGTATGATTCAAAATGATGTAATTTCGAATGTTTTCTTTTTTTTTTTAAATAGTTCAATTTTGAAGAGTTGCAATTGAAAATTCTAGAATTTTGAAAATACAGACTTCCAAATTATTTAATTTTCAAGATTTATATTTAAAAAGTATGTATTTTTGAAAGATTTATTTTTGAATAGTTCAATTGTGAATATTCACAATTGAAACCTCTTTAATTTTAAAGAATTACAATTCAAAGTTCTACAATTTTGAAGAGTTCCAATTGAAAATTCTTGACTTTGTAAATGAAGAATTCCAGTTTATTCGATTTTCAAGATTTATATTTTAAAGGTATGTGATTTTGAAAGTTTTATTGTTGAATAGTTAAACTTTGAAGATTTACAATCGAAATCTCTTCAATTTTAAAGAATAACAATCCAAAGTTCTACAATTTTGTAGAGTTGCAATTGAAAATTCTAGAATTTTGAAAATACAGAACAGTAAATTATTCAATTTTCAAGATTTATATTCTAAACGTATGTAATTTTGAAAGCTTTATTGTTTAATAGTTCAATTTTGAATATTTACAATTAAAACCTCTTGAATTTCACAGATTTTCAATTAAATATTCTACAATTTTGAAAAGATGCAATTGAAAATTCTTGAATTTTGAAAATATAGAATTCCAAATTATTCAATTTTTAAGATTTATATTTTGAAGGTATGTAATTTTGAACGCTTTATTGTTGAACAGTTCAATTTTGAATGCTTTATTGTTGAACAGTTCAATTTTGAATACTTACAATTGAAAATTCTTCAATTTTAACACATCGTAATTTGAAATTATTCAATTTTTTTTATTATTAATTAAAAATTCATTAATTTTGAATTTTTATGGGTTAAAACGATGTAATTTAGAAAGCTGTTTCAGAATATTCCGGTCAATTTTGAAGACTTACAATATAGAATTTCCTGAATTCTGAATAGTTGTTATAAATATATATTATCGGAATAGTTCAACTTTGGAAATTTAATAATTTGCAATGCTAATAGTTTAAAGTGATGTAATTTAGAATGCTTTTTTGAAACAGTTCAATTTTGAAGATCTAAAATTGAAATGTATTCAATTTTTCATTTAGGATTTAGGATATAAAATCATTCAATTTTGAACATTTAGAATTAAAATTTATTCAATTTGATAGACTCAAAATTCGAAATTCTTCCATTTTTACGATTTACAATGAAAGATTCATTAATTTTGAATATTTACAGTTTAAAATGATGTAATTTTGAACCTTATTCTGGATTATGTGGTACAATGGAAAATTTTTCAATTTCGATTATTTGCAATTAATAACTCCTTAATATTTAATGTCTAAAATAGAAAACGATGCAATTTTGAATGTTTTTTGGGAATAGTTAAATTTCGAAGATTTACAATTGATATTTATTCAATTTCATAGATTTGCAATTTAAAATTCTTCAATTTTTATTATTTACAGTAAAAGATTCATTAATTTAGAATTCTCACGGCTTAAAATGATGTAATTTTAAATGCTTTTTTGAAATTTAATTCAATTTTGAAGATTTAGAATTGAAAATTATTAAATTTCGAGGACTTAAAATTGAAATTTATCCAATTTAATAAATTTACAATTGAAAATTCTTGAAGCTTGAAGGTATACAATTGAAGATTCGTTAATTTTGATTGTTTATAGTTTAAAATTATGTAATTTAAAACGTTTTTGTGGCATATGTAGTTCTATTTTTAATATTTTCAATTGAAGACTTTTCAATATTCAATGCATGTAGTGGAAAATGTTGCAATTTTGAATGTTTTTTTTTTGAATAGATTAACTTTAAAGATTTAAAATAGAAAATTATTCAATTCTACAGATTTTTTAGAAATATAAGAAGTTAATATTTTCTCAATTAGTAAATTTTTTAAAGAAACTTTCGCAACTCTGCATCTAACTTTAAATTTCAATGATCCTAAAGTCAGATAAAAATTATTATTATGTCGATCTAACATAATGAGAATTTGATATTTCAACTTAAACTAAGGAACTATCATTCAATCAAAACAACTTTAGGAGGAAACATAATTTTATAAGATGTCAAACTGACATAAATATTACCAAACTGTCACATTGACATGATAGAAGAAGTCGCGAGGCATAAAATACGCGAAAAGTGAACGGAATAATAGGAGCTTCAATGTGGACAAAGTAAATGAATCAATTTGAAGATTATTATTATTATTAATCCTTGAAATTTGTCAGAGACGCTATTATTTTATTTTCTAATTAAATTTAAACTTTGTCTAATTACAGCTTTTCTTGGCCACTGTTTAATTTCAAATGTATAGAAATTTTATATTTGAGCGTAGACCAAATATTTTTTAATTCTTTCATTTCTAAGGCTAAAATTGGAATCACTTCATTATGTATCTATGCGTTTTCATTAAATTTTGAACATAAATTTTAAACCCTAGCAAAACAAAATTATTCAGTTTTGAAGCATTTAAGAATTTGCAAACATTTGAAGTTGGAACATGCCACATTCACTATCCCTTACTGAAAATACTAGTTCGAACACAATAAATCTTAATAGATATTGTAAGTCAGTAAAAGTATTTTTGCTGAGTAAAACAAAAGTAACGACAAAATAGTTTACGTTTGTCCTTACAATTCTTCCACATAAATTGAGTTAACCAAAAACACAGAAATTGTTACGTTTGGATTATAGATAAAGAAACAATCGTTCTGACTCAAACTGAAGAGAAATCGATTCAATTTGTCAAAGCGATGACGACCGTCGATGCAGTAGAGGTTTACACTGCAAATTATCCATAAACTTCATCCATTGTGATTAATCAACACCTGATTCACTAATGAATCGGAGAACAGTTAATTGTCTTCATTGTTATTCATGTAAGCAAATTGATTATTTTTTATTTTCCCTTTGTGAATTTACACTCTGTTTCTCTTTCACAAATAAAAAAATTCGGTGAATCACGGGTGACTTTTAATGAAGCTAATCACTAATAATAATCTACAAGCGTTCACAGCTAATACATTCAGTTCGCAGCATTAAGTTGGTTCAATGATGCTTTTGTTTTTTATTCCTATTTCCTTAAATTTATGCGTTTTATTATTTGAAGTTTAGAAAAACATGAGTAAGTATAAAATTAAATAATATTCAATTGATAACACAGGCACACAAAAAATAAAAAGTGGCATTTCCTCCATCACATCAGGTTTTCGAGAAAATTAGCCTTTTCATCCATTTCTTAAAAACAACATCGAGTGCGAAACTGATGTTCTAGAAACTTCTAGCAGGACTCAAATCTAAGGCTAAACCTTGTGCTTTAGGGTGATTCCATTGACAAAATTATTTTTGTTGCCTATCTTGAGCGGTGACAGGTTTTTGCTGGTTGCGCGCTCTACCTTGCCACTTTTTATCATCCGGGCGGCGTGGTCAGCGAGCGGGCGCAGCCAAAACCTGTTACCGCTTGACATAGACGATAGAAATAATTTTTTCAATATAGTCGCCTTGAAATACAAGGTTTAACCTTTGATTTGAGCCCTGCTAGAAGTTTCTAGGACGTCAGGTTCGCACCCCATGTAGATTTTAAGAAATGGCCAAAAAGGCTAATTTTATGAAAAACTTGATGGGATGGAGTCGATTTGACATTAGATTCGTATTTAGCGACCACTAAATCATATAGGTACGGTAGTCTGATTTAGTGTATATGCCACTTTTTATTTTCTGCGTGCCTGTGTAGCATATGGAATTTTTTTGGATCAATTTCAAATATTCAAAACTGTACAACAAAATGAAATTAATAATTAGAAACTAATATTTATGGAATAGATATATTTTGCGCTTCAATTATTACGTTTCTTCAATTCTCTTCTCTAGTTAATATAAGTGTCTAATTTTTTCATACTTAAAATACATGGAATAAAGAAAAAGCCTTACGTTTTTGACTTCTAATATTTCTTATAGTAAAAATAATTGAATTGCTAAATTTTATTCCAATTACAATTTTTTTATTTTAGTAAGCATGAGCGGAGTCTTTAACCTTCTTAGTTTCTTATATAAGAAAGTTAAAATGATTTCAAATACTATGAAAGTTGCATGACTTTCCCCTGTTTAATTCTTTCAGACCTGCCAATTCATAAATTTAAAATCTTACTTCTTGATCAGCTTTCAGCTTGAAACTTTCAACATTGAATTATTTCAGACTGAAATCGTTTAATACTGAACAACTGTGAATTAGAAGCGTGTATCGAAACATTGAAAATGGTTTAGTTTCATTTCGAAATTTTCAAAATTTTATCGTTTGAAAATAACTATACTTTATACTTGAAAAAATAATTAAATAATTAAAATTTCAAAGCTTTAAGTTTAAATATTGTAAGCTTTCAATATTTTGAACTAGGTGCCTGAAAAAATATATTTGCTGACGTTAATTTTTGTCGAAAGCCAATTGTTGTATTTAAGCGTCCAGAATTATATAGTTACAAATTTGAATGCATGATCTTTAAAATTTTTACCCTTCTGAAACTATTATTAATTCACCCTCAGAACCTATCATCTATGTAGTGAAATTAGCTTTTTGCAATATATTGAAGTTTATTAACTTTTTTTGACCATTTTTTTCCAAGATTATTAGTAATAACTATTGATAAAGTAATGATCTAGGAGAAAAATGGACAAAAAAAGTTATTCAAAATATAAGACACTTACGTGTCATATATATTATGAACTTTTAAAATAATATGTTGTATGAAAAAATACACCGATAGTTAAGTTTGATTATAGCTTTATTAGAGAAAGCACTTTCAAATTTGATTAATTCTTATAAATATCAAAATTTGTATGTACTTTCATATGAGGTGTCCAAAATAAATAACTGACTTACAGTTTATCTAATTTCTGCAATAATTCTTCTGACATCTTAATATTATTTATTTCTATACTGATTTTTCTGTAATGATTTTCCTGCAATAGTTCCTATAATATTTTCTTATAATCACGAAAAGGATATAGAGGAAATTTATATTAGGAAAATCAGTGGACCATTTAATTTAGAATGTTTCAAATTGAATGTTTTTCATGTGAAACGCTTAAACATTGTAGAATATTAAATTTGTAGCCTTTAAAATTTATAATTCACAGCTTTCAAAACGTAAAAATTTCCATTTCTTTTTTCATAATTAATAGTTTTATATTAAGAGCAACTAAGATTTGGTAGATTCAAAATGAAACTTTAAAAACTGTGCACACAAAATGGGAACGTTTAAGGGTGAATATTATCTAATTAAGGTAAAGAGCCCTATTTAGGGCAGGGGCTTGATTAAGGGTGTTATTGCATTATCGTAGTTGTTCTGTCACTCAAGAAAGAACATTCTGTAATGTACAAATGAGTTGAATGAAAGGTATGTTGATAAATTTATAGTAAAAACATTGGCGAATATCGTGAAACACATAAAAACTTCGATAAGTTGTGACAAATACGTAATAAGTGAGAGTGCGGTTATTTAGTTCGGAATTTGAAGGTGGTCCTATAAAGGAAAATGCTTTATAATAAATTGTTTATAAAACATAATCTTACATTATCGATGACGAAATGATACACATTTTTAGACTTTAAGCCTTTTTTTCATGCCGATGTGGATTTCGTC
>JAUMHM010084390.1:0-12440 GCA_032362435.1 Melikaiella ostensackeni | reverse complement strand
AATTCCATCAGCGCACGTGTTATATTTTACCTCCAAATATAAAAGAACCACTTCCAGGCCATGAGTACAATTTTATCGGATAGAATCTAAATTGAAGTATGATTTCCCATCGAAAATCCAAAATCGATATTTCTTACCCTTGTTCACAAAAACGTGAATATCTCCGGAACGACGATCAATTAAGTGCGCCCTTTTCTCATGGACGGTCACATATACTTTATTCCTTCACATCCATCTCTATTGAGGAAAAAATTTCTAAGCAAAAAATATATATAAAAAAAAACATACCACGTTGAAAAGCTGCTGCTTGTCTTTCACACAAAAGCTATCAAATTCCATAACTAGATTTGGATTTGATGAATGCAATTTGCTCTTGCTTCTCACTGATAATCCTTATTCCTTCTTCAGATTTCAACTGAAAATGTTTAAATTGCCGTTTCTTACAGTTTTTATTTTTCTCATTCACGACACTTTAGACTGATATTAATGAAGGTATTGGATCGCTATCATGATTCGTGTATTCCGACTTGAGACCCTCGCCTGAATAAATAACAATTAACAAGATACGATCTTTCGAAGTCAGTGCGCATCTAAATACCATTAACATGTGGAGTGCTTCGTCAACATTGTTTATTCATAAGAAAATTATTCGTTCTCCCGGTCAATGAATTGCTGCAATAGAAAAATTTGTTTAAAATATAACAATATTAGTTTTTGGCCATAAGCGCGTCCCAGAGGATTAAGAGTTTATTATATGGTGCATGGAATTACAAAGAATTTTTATTATTTCAATTATCCTTCGCTCGACTTGGGCCCTCTTCTCCTTATTTTATCTTCCGGTTTATTTTGCCTGACTTTTGCATCCCTGGAACTTTATGTCAATAATTTCCAAGATAGTTTCTATGTGTACCGAAAAAATCCAGCTATTTTTACCGAAATTTCGGTACAAATAGTCGCTTTTCCAGGGATATTTGTACCGAAAAAATCCGCGGTGGCGTAATTGGATAACGCTCCACCCATGTATTGTGGCGTTTCCGGTTCGAATCCGGACTGAGGCAGACTTCCTCTATTTCTTAAAAAAATTATTTGTCCGAATGAATCGTAAAATTTCGACTTTTTGAAATTTTCGACAAAAAAGTCTAGCCAATTTCTTGTCTTTATTATTTTTACGCTTCATAGGACGCGAGATTATCAGTTTTTACTGCTTACAATTATAATAGTTTGATAAATAACTTCTATGATTTGTGTATGTATTAGAATATAAACTTAACACTATTGTTACATTCTCATCCATGAGATTGTAATGGAATCGTTCAAATTCTCGATCTCTAGTTTTCAACGGATCTTTACGTTTCGGCACTCGCCGAAAATAAGAAATTTCAGTTGACGTGTTTCGTTCATATCAAACATATTTAGAAATTATCCTGATGAAATTACTAGATTCGTTAAGTTACATCATTTTCAAAATTATAAAAATTATAATTTCTTTCAAGAGATCTATAAGATATAATAATTATTTTCATAAGATGTCAACCAGATTTACGAATTATCTTAATGACATTTTTCGATTCGATAAACTCTTAAAGTCCTGTATACTTAAGGATAAAGTAGATGACCTAAATTGAGGATATTGATGTATATTTTCAAAATACAGTGAAATAGTTTTCAATATATTGGTCGAAGTGAATATATAAATTTTTCATTTTTTTAACTTTTTCGTTCCAAATTTAATGTCAAGAGAAATCCTTAAATATTCTACAGCCGACAAATAATAAATAATTCAGAAGTAAGTCACATAATTCGTGAAAAAATATTGAAACATTCACTATTTCTACAACAAATTGTTGAAAAAATCATGGATAACGCAAAATTGTATCGCTTCCGTGTTACTTTCAGAAAAAAATTGTATCATGCATTCATTTAAAGTAAGAGAATTTCTCTAAATAACGAAAAAAATTCATTAAAATCATTATTATTATTATTGTTAGGGTTGAGACCGAAAGAGCACCTGACGCTTGAGTAATCCCGTTGCGTCCCCTTGTGGGCCTACAGGTATGTGTGACCCCAAAGCCCCCTTCACACAGAGAGGACCGCAGCCACATTCTGGGCCGAAATATTTGACTAAATGGTGCACTTACTGCCCGTTTTATGTAAAATTTGACTACGTCGATTTTCATTCAATCCCCACGTTTTGACACCACCTGAGCCAGAACAAACGATTTTTTTCAATGCATTGCATTCTAAGTTTCATAATTCTAATTTTTCAACGCTTTTTGCAAGTAAACTTCCTTCTGGAACCCTTTTGACCAGGCTTCCAGCGAATCGCACCCGATTGCCCAGTTGTGCCACCAATATAGTATAGTCGCCTCAGCATCAATATCATTACCCATTCCAGTAAATATGAATCGGAAGATAACCTGGAATTAAAAATAAATCTATTAATTATATGTATATATATTTCTTTTCCATCGTAGAATCTACTTCTAACGAAAACATCTACCTGATACCTATACTATTATTTTAGGGTTCCAGGCATTTTAACTTCATTCGTGAATTTCTTCATCTGCTTTACCCCAAGAAAATATGAAAGTGACATGAAAAACGCTTCTTCCATGATGATTTCAACATGTTTTCTTCCAACATTCTTTTTGTTTCGCGTTACTGATCCTTGACCACATCTAATTGATCAGTGTTGATTTTAAACTGCAAAGTAAGTTTCCTAACTGCAGTATCTAGAGTAGTTTCTGTATCTTCTCCTTACTTCTTTATGAGGTAACAAGCCGACTGGCTATAATAAGGATGTTCATGACTCAAAGTTGAACTTTTTTTTTAAGCAATTTCATGAGCTACTTCAAAAATGGCTTTAGGAAGCCACTCTTCCATCAGATTTAATGGTCTTACAACAAGAATATGATTTCGAACTTGAGCAATTGCTTCATTAGACATTATTCTTTTGATATATGTAGAAAGTTTTATTTTGTTCTCTGCTATTCCCATGTAGTCCATCGATTTTGTTGTTCGAACAAGTTTGGTAAGGCCTGCCTGATCTCGTAAACCTTTTATGCCGTGCACAGCTATACCAACCAACAAGCTTATTAAGATTACGGCAATAAAAATAACAAAAGGGCTGAATGGAGTTTGCGAACAAATAGATAATGAATGATGAACAACGATGTAACCACTTTTACTCCCTTCTTGAAAGGTAATAAGTCCCTCAAAGTCAAGTTCTCCAGCCATCATCGTTAGAATTTTGATAAAACCCCTTAAAAGATTTCAAAAAGAAGGTTCTACATCGAAAATAACACAAATGCTTATAGTAAATTCAATAAGTAGTCCTGAATAAGCAAACAAAAGTTCCGCAAATCTGAACTAAATATGAGTAAACATCGCAACGTAAGACCCAAATCCTGTCAGTGGATCTATCATGAACATCAAGTTCTGGTATCTCTAATAAGAGTTCATAACATTTTAAAGATTGGATAATACAAGTCATATGTAGGGTAGTTTCTCCATTGATGTTTTTGTATGTGGGGTCAGTTCCTCGCTTGATGAATAACTCTGCAACTGCTTCGTACTTTAATCTAATAGCGTAGTGTTAAAGTGGGATCATATTTGGATCATTCGATACATTGTTTAAATCACCACCATTATCCAGAAGAATTTCGGCAGCTTCGGGACGCTTTCCAGCTGGAGCTAAGTGCGAAGCACAATCGCCATAAAGAGGGCTAACGTAGTTCAAATTTGCGCCCCACTCAACTAGGTATTTCAGACAAGTACTTTTTCCAGAAAAAGCAGCAAACATGCCTGCACTTGCACCGTGAAAGTAGATATTATTAATGTCTGCTCCAGAGCCTTCTAATCTGAATAAAATACGTGATATGCCGCAAATACAAGCCCAGGTAAACGCAGTACTCCTGAATTTCTCGCCAAAATCTGGACAGAGAATTCCATCCCTTTCTGGCGAGTTACCATTCTCCATCTCTGCAAGTACTTTCATTTCGACAACGCTCACTGTGTTCCATATTATTTGGAGTATGCAAACTCCATCAATTTCGAAATCTCTTAAAGATTCAAGATTTTCAAAGAAAAAAGAATCGTTTATAGATGGTGGTGCTCCAATACCTATTCCCACATATTCACACGAGTCGTTTTTGTGTTACCGATTGTTTCCGGATGAATTCGTGGTGGTAGTTTTGGAAATTTATGGCCTTGCTTTAATCTGTCGAAGATTATCGACTTTTTTCATATGACCATGTAAATTAAATGCTGAATAATGTCGTTGTTTCCTATCATTATTAGATGAGGGAAGCATGTGCATCTCTTTTGATTTAGTATGGTCGAAGGGATGCGAGCTTCCTGATCTGATAAACATGCATGGGGGCTTTCACAAATACTACGAATTCGTTGAAGACGATCCTCTAAAGAAAAGTAGAAAATTTTTTTTTTTAATTTCCGGAACGAAATTATACATATATAATTCGAAGAATTTTCCTTCTTTCTAATGGACATTACTCCTTCCAATTTCAAACAATAATCAGAGTATTGTGTGGGTCATGTAGGTCATGTGCAAAATTAAACAGCTGCCTACCATCGAGAGATATAAAATCTATTACAAAACGGAAGTGCACTCAACTCTTGATTTAACGGGCCTCCACATACCATCTTCCTAAAATTCCACCGGCTCGCATTCGTCGTTGAGGGGGTCTGTGGGCAGGAAAAGAGGCGTCGCGAGCTCGGCGCAATCACGCAGTACCGTAGCCACAATGCAGGTAGTACCCCAACTGGCTAATTTTGTCAGTTCGCTTCAGCTCGCTCTCAGTGCTTCTGTTATGAGTTAGAAAAATGTCGACGAAAAACAAGAGGAAGCGTTTAAGGTTTGAAGATCAATATGAGCTTGTAGACAGTAAAATCAGGTACCTCAGAATAGTCTATTTTACAAAAATGTGGTATCTGTAAGAGAACGTACAAGAATATGATAGCTCGTGAATCTGAGTTGAGGAATAAGGTTAAAAGTTTTGAATATTTGAAGAATAAGTCGTTAAAAACAAGTAATAATATGGTTTTGGATGCTGCTGTCTTAGAATGGTTCAAGCAAGTGAGAGACAGAGGTGGTCCAATATCCGGGCCGATCATTAGAGAAAAAGCTCTTCTTTCAAACAGGGAGCTGACTGGTCCTTAAACGTTTAAAGTGAGTAAGCGGACAAAGGAATATTTGAACGTGTAATAGCAAAATTTGTACCCCATTTTAGCTGAATATTTAGGTTAACCTTATCTCAGACAAATTGAATGCAAATCATCCATCAATTAGAACAGGTTTTTTTAGGTTATGTTTGGGCCTTTAAACATTTTTTGAAGTTTATATAATAATAATAATAATAAAGTGTACTTCAGACTAATATCCGAAGGGAATTCGACATCACAAAAAGCTGACATAAAAGTTATGTTTCAATTTCTGATATCAAAATTATTCCGACCAATTCAAGGTGTCACAAAAATTGAGTAGTTTGATTTAAAATGCAATAATTCAACATAATTTCATTCATTAATCTCAAATTACAAAAACACGGATAGGCATCAACACTTCAATTTTAGCTCACAGAAATTATAATTGATCAGTTCCAAATTTTAGTTTTTTTTTCGACAAATTATTATGAGTAAAAAAATATGATTTAGAGGAGAGAGAATAAATTAAATATTTTCAACAGCTTACTTTTAAAAAAACTTTTTAGAGTTTTTCAAAGATTCTCATGTATGGATTGTCAAATTCGTTAATTTACCAGAACCTTCTAAATTTTTTAAATGTAAGATTGATTAAGATGTAAGATAAGAAGTACTGTACGTAATGAACAATAGCCGTGAATTCAATATCGATTGTTTCCAGTGTTTCCACATATATTGTTTGTATTCATAATTATATGTTCCTCATTTGCTGAAGACTTCCTAATTATGATTAATTACCTAAAATGTTTGTTTTTTCAAGAGAAACCAATAATCATTTTTAAAAATTTAAAAGTAATGATAAAAATATTTTAAAATATTACGGGACGCTCTAACGCACATTATAAAATACAAAAATACAAAAAGTTCAATCAGTTCGTCACGACTCAAAGATTTACATTTTAATTTTTTCCTTTTCTTGCATCAACTTTGAATTGTGTTGATTTAAAAAGTTTTAACTGTAAAAAACAGTTTTCGCAAATATTATAAATGATCGTAACTTCCCCATAGTCTACAATGAATAGTAGTAATATTATAAGTAAATCGATTAGTTTAGAATCAAGAAATAATTTCTATTCTTGCAACAACTTTGAATTTTGTTAATGAAGAATTTAATCATGAAAACCCCTGTTCTCAAAATTTTTTAAAAGTGCGAACAACTGTCATGAATATTTTCATAAATTCGTGTGACTATCTAGTGAATTCTTGTATCTATTTAGTGAAAAAGAAATGAAAAATGTAATTTTTTTCACGAGCCTTATACAGTTAATGAATTGATTTTTGTAATGCTAATAAAGAAAATGCTATTAAAAGAAAAATCTTTAGGAGAAGAATATAAAAAAAAACATGCCAAGTTGAAAAGCTCCTTTTCGTCTTTTACAAAAAAAAACTATCAAAATCCATAAATAGATTCGGATTTGATGAATGCATTTTGCTCTTACTGATAATTTTGCCTCTGATTGATAATCTTTATTATTTTTTTAAATTTTCACTACCTATATTCCAATTTTACTTTCTGCCTGTTTTTCGTTTTTCTACTTCACGTCAATTTAGACTCATATTAATCAAGTTACATCATCGCTATCATGATAGTGTATTCTGACTCGAGACTCACGTGTAAATGAAATTATAACTCCTTTCGAAGCCTGAGCACGTTCATATGGTATACCACACCCAATCAGGAACATTCTATTTATAACCGACGCTAATGATTGGTGACGAAGCGTAGCAGTTTCTGCTACCGTAGCAAAAATTGCTGCTGTGTGAAAAGACTCAATATTTTCTTATGGGACAATTCATTTGAAGTCTCATCAACGATATTAGTTTTCGGCGAAAAGGGCGTCGCAGAAGATCAAGAGTTATGTAATTATGTAGTCAATACAATTCAAAAGAATTTCGATTATTTCAACTCTCCTTCACGCCACTTGATCCCTTTTTTCCATATATCTTCCGGTTGAATTTTCCTGACTTCTCATTTCTAGAATATTGAATTAATAATTAATTACGTCTCTCTTCATTTTTTTTACACTTTATTGGAAGCGAGATAATTCAATTTTGCTGCAGAACATACTCGTAAGCTTTCTTGCGCGTTTATCACTACACGGGCTTCGCCACGATTTTTTTTATACGTCTCGTCGTCGCGCAGCCTACTTAGAACATCCGCCAATATATTTTCTTTTTCCGGTGAGTGTTCGATCTCGATTCGGTAATCTTGTATCGCTAATATCCAACGTGTTAGTCTTGCGTAGACGAACTTACACGTTTTTAAAAATGTAAGGGCCAAATGATCGGTTATATTCATAATTTTCGCGCCATGTACATTTGTGCAAAATTTTTGCAGGGCCCACACGACAGCGAGCAGCTTTTTTTCGGTGATGGAGTATATCAGCTCCGGTCCTTTTAATGTCCTGCTGGCAAGTATGATGTATGAGTGCATAATTACTCGCGTCTGTTTCTAAATAGTACTCCTGTTTAGGGTCTGGGAAGTAAAGCAAAATTTCTTAGCTAGAAAGCTTCTTTATCCTCTCGAAGCTATCTTGTGCAACTTTGTCCTAGTTCCATTTGACTCCTTTTTTATGAGCTTCAAAGGGGGTACCGTTTCCTTCCCCATTAAACTCGGGCAACACATATTTGATGTGCGGTATTTTTCCTGTGGAGGATACATTGTCTCTGCCCTCCACCTGCTGTTCAGTGAGGCGCTCTGCCATTCGAGACTGTCCTGTCTTGAGGTGCTTGAGTTGGGCCTGTAGTTGGCTGCCTCGTTCTTGCAAGTTTTGAATCCGACGGTATGAGGTGCTTTCGGAAATTCACGGGGATTCTCTAGATTCAGAATTGAGTAGATTATGGTGACACGCATAAAACTTCTTTTGCGCATTTTTGCATCTGACCCATACTTTATGCTGAAAAAAAATATAAACAAGTTTTGCAACAAAGTTACTTTGAACACGATTCTAGCCTGCAATTATTGAAATTCCTACATTTTATTCTTTGAATCAGTCAAAGGAACCATAGATGGAAAACATTTGTCTGAGACTATTTTCCGTATCCTGAATAATTAATGCAAAAAATAAAAAATTAAGGTTAAAGAAAATAAATCTCTAAAGCTCAACAGCGATTGAAGATATGAATCGATTTTTTACGATTTTTTTAGATTTTCTTGTAATAGAATAAGGCAGCTGATACAGTGTATTTAAATTCGATTGAATAATATTGTACGAAATTTGAATTTCTGTATACCGAGTCTAATCCTCAAACAATGGGACACTCGCGTGAGGGAAGCAACCGTCCGCTATACCGACCTCGATACCGACACTAATCCTCTAACAGTGGATGGTCACGCCAGTAAAGCAACGGGCTGGGCCCCCCAAAACCCTTCCATTCCTAAAAGATTTGAGCCGGTCGAAAAAATTCAAAATATGTAGAATATTATTAAATCGAATTTCAATAGGCTGCATTAGCTTTGTTATATTATTACGAGAAAATCGAAAAAAAGATAGTAAAAAATTGGTTAACATCTTTCATCCCCGGTAATCTTGAAAGATTTCTTTCCTTACTGAAGATATTAAACAATTTCGAATCGACTTTTTCACATTCTTATCAGAGAATTTATCAGATTTTTTTAAAATTTGACCTCCCCCCTCCCCCGTTTTTGGCAAATGTCCACGTTTTGTGACCCCCAGAACCCGAAAAACATGTTTTTACGAATGTGTCTCTCTGTCTGTGAGTCTGTGTGTCTGTGTGAAGTTCAGGTTCGTTAGCCAGCCATTTTGGGCAAAAATTAAAAAAGTAAGAGCATTTTGAAAATTTTTGAGACCACTCTTTTTTAAATTCACAAATTCTATGTACGTATATTCGAAGTACTGAGAAATTCGAGCAGTTTATCCTTATGACTTTTTTCGATGAAAGAAAATTCTGAGAGTTATAGCATTTACAAAATTCAAAAAAAGAAACGAAAATGAAAATTTTAAGCCAACAATGCACGATATGAACAAAAGTCAAGAGAAGAAAACCGTTTTTTTTTGGAAACCCTACAAGACTGTCATAACAGCTTTTTGAATTATCTTGAAAAATCGAAAATTCAAATTTTGACCCAAATAACGCGGGATACGAAAGAAAGTTGAGATATCAAAATTGTTGCTTTTACGAAGACCTGTGAACTTGCTTCCAAACGTTTTTGGTAGGAGGCATAGTTTGTTTTTTAAGTATAGAAAATGGTATTGGAATATTTTAAACCATTAACGACCAAGAATGCTCTCCAAGAATCCGTGAACAGAATTGAGGTTGGTCCATTAGGAAATCCAATATGGCACCAAATTTGGAGAAAAGCACCAAAAAATCGGAAATTTTTCTTCATAATTTTTTTCGACCCGAAAGGTTATTAGGACTCGACCCTAACTATGACCAACGGTGATCGGAATATTTGCATTGCAAGAAAAAATTGTCTCACCGATCTCAAATAGCCATACCCTTCGGGGGATCCAATATGGTGGACATGAAATTTTGGAAACTCTTTGATTTTCGCACAACTCTGCACTCAAGGGTTCTCGGGGTCACTGATTATGAATTTGACATCGAATTTTCGGAAATAAAAATGGCGGACTCAATATGGCGGACATGAAATTTTGGAAACTCTACGATTTTCGCACAACTTTGTACTCGGGGTTTTTGGGATCACTGCTGACGAATTTCAAATTGAATTTTTAGAATTCCATATAGCGGATCTAATATGGCAGACATGAAATTTCGAAATCTGTCGAGTTTCATCAAAATTCTGTGCTTGGATGAGGTGTCTGTTGACGATTCAGACATTCTACGCTCAGCATAACCCAGGGACAACGACGTGGACGCAGTAAAATTCTGTCTTCTTCGGGGTGCTTAATTAGAGTGAGTCCCCTTGCCTCTCACTGGAATATGAATCCTCTCAGTGATTCTTCTTGAAACACGGATTACAGAATGGCGATTCACACTCTTTACAGGAAATTTTGTTCCTCATGGGACAATGTGAACAGACTTTAAGTTGATTTTGATGAGACATTCTGTGTATTTCCCCTTTCGCCTGACCCTTTCTCATGTAGCTCTCAGCAATAGATACTGCAAATTCTTTTGTTCCGATTTTATTCTTGCCATCTCCGGCAGCATTGTATATCACGAAAGCATTCACAATGGAGGCATGGATCAGTCTTATAAAAATGACACAAGTCCATTTTTTCGAACGAATGCTTGGGAGCACATTACTGCAGTGTCCATCATGGAGATCAAACCCTCCCATAAACTTGTTGTAGAGATGAAAGGCTGTCGGGAAAGGTATCTCAACTTTGGATCGTGCTTGTGAACTGTACCTTTTCGAGGGAAATGAAGGAGTTACTCCTGCAGCAGTGGAAACTATCGAAACTGGCTTTGAATCTACTAGAGTTATGTAGTTTATGCCACTATTTTTTTCATGTTTCACGACATACTCGCCTCTTAGAGCTCTCTTATCTATGACATTATTCTCTTTCACCCTATTGTCTCCGATCGTACCGTATTTTTGTACTATCTATTGCTAAGAGCTACATGAGAAGAGGTCAGGCGAAACGGGAAATATACAGAATGTCTCATCAAAATCAACTCAAAGTCTGTTCACATTGTCCCACAAGGATCAGAATTTTCTGTATAGAGTGTGAATCACCATTCTATAATCCGTGTTTCAAAAAGAATCACTGAGAGGATTCATATTCCAGTGAGAGGCAAGCGGACTCACTCTAATTGAGCACCCCGAAGGAGACAGAATTCTACTACGTCCACGTCGTCGTCTATGGGTTATGCTGAGCGTAGAATGACTGACTCGTAAACATTGGGTCCGCCATTTCGAAATCTGAAAATTCGATATCAAATTCATAACCAGCGACCTGGAAAACCACCGAGTACAGAGTTGTGCGAAAATCGTAGAGTTTCCAAAATTTCATGACCGCCATATTTGATCCGCCGAAGGGTATGGCTATTTGAGAACAGTTGACAAGTTTTTTCTTGCAATTCAACTATTCTGATCACCTTTCATCATAGTTAGGGTCGAGTCCTCATAACCTTTTGGGTAAAAAAAAAATTGTGAGAAAAAAATTCCCGATTTTTTGATACTTTTCTCCAATTTTAGCGCAATATTGGATTTTCTACTGGACCAAACTCAATCCTGACCACGGATCCTTGAAAAGAATACCCAAAACTATAAGGAAACATGATTTTTGTTTGGAAATTTTCCTTTTGCCGTCCTCAGAATGAGGCTTGAACATGACTTAAAAATTTCATTTCTTGGCCGTTAATGGATTAATTTTAATTTTTTAGCCAAACAACGCGAGATAAGAAAAAAAAGTCAAAAAAGTAAAACTTGTGCTTTTGAAAGGTCAAATGAAATTGTTGTTGAACATTTCTTCATAGGACCAATCGTTAATCAAAATAATTTTTTAAATCGTTTTTTTAACTATATATTTGTATATATATTATACGGTGAGCGCAAAAAATCGAGCGCAAAGCGCGAATGTTATAATAAATATGTATTTTTCGAGGCCGATAGAGCCTTAAGTAAATAAATTTCCATTCTCATTCGAAATCAAAAACAAATTCAGTAATTTGTGCATGAAGAACATATAACTGTTTTCAAATAAGCTCCAATATCACTAGATATTGAAATAATCTTGAATAAATGTATTGCAAACATGAATTTCATCATTTTTTGTAGATAAACTTTTCAGTTTTTGGTTTAAAAATGTATAATGAAAATACATGGAAATAGTATTGGAAGATATTTTGTTAATAATTGTTATAGTCCAACTTATATTGACCATTTTTCATTAAATTGTGCAAATCGTGTCTGAAGCAATTTTCTTTTTTTTTAGGTACATGAACTCCACACAAATGCTCTTAAGATAGAAGGCATCCGCATATTTTTAAAAATAAAAAATTCCATTTTTCGATCAAACTATGCAAGATACGAAAAAATGTGGGCACGCGATTCAGTCGTCGCGCTTCGCGCTCCGAAGTACTTGATCGCCGCGCTTTGCGCTCCGAAACATGATCCCGCGCTTCGTGCTTGGTGCTATATGTTTTTCATGTACAAATTACTAAACTGGATTTTGATTTCAAACGAGAAAGGAAATTTATTTACTTAAGGCACTATCGGCCTTAAGGAATACATTCTCATCATAATATTCGCGCTTTGCGCTCGATTTTTTGCGCTCACCGTATAATAT
>JAUMHM010084389.1:0-12441 GCA_032362435.1 Melikaiella ostensackeni | reverse complement strand
CAAAGAGAAAAGCAACTCATATTTTAATTAAATGTAATAATATTCATTTTATGATAAGCAATAATGAATCCATATATTATGTCACGCAGCAGAGGCTTGAGAAAAAACTAAGAGCGGATTAAATTTGATTGAAGTTTTAGTATAAAATCTTAGATTGTTGGATTTAAGAACTTTTGAAGAACGATCGTACACACTTTTTTGGTAGCTTATTTTATTAGAAGATGCGATAGCTTACGTAAGATTGCAGTTGACCATCTCCCCATTAAGAAACAGTAAGCAATTATGGAGACCCCTCTCCCTCACGAAGTGCTTACGTATGTCATAATTGAGTGGCCCCTTCTTGAAATTTTAGGTTTTTTAAAATTAACATATTTCATTTGATTTCTTCGATTTATTTATTTACAAAGCACGAAAAAAAGATATTTTATGAATTGCATAGACATTATCGTCCTATGTGGATGATTGATTTAAATTAAAACTGGAAAACTTGCGTAACTGAAAAGGTTTTGCACAATTTCTCCCATGTGAATCTTATGGGAAACTTCAATTGTCTGGAACGATGGGTAAGTATTAAATGATTTGGCTAAAATTTGGTGAATATCCTGTTTTTGGGTATTTGTAACAATATTGCAAGTGAGATCAAATGAATAAATAAGGACCACACTAATGCATGTATACTATCTTGTTTAAAACCAATTTTATTGACTTAAAACGTAAGCGAAGGGCGTATAATAAATTCGGATACAGTGACTTGAGCCAAGGCCAAGGCCAAATCTGTAAAAGTACATCAACAAATCTGTAGATCATTTCGGTGAAAAGTGCAGAATTTTCCTACAGAATGATCGAAACCAATTGAAATAGAAGTCATTCGACGCAGATTTGAACGCGTTTTGAGACAAAATAATTGAAGTCAAGGAATGCGCGCCAATTTTTTCCACGGAGGAACATCGGCTACGCGTGCACCGGCGATTAGGCACTTTTCTCGCCGCAGTTCACTTTCACCAACTAGAGAGATCCAATCGACTCAGAACGAGAGAGAGATTCATTTTTGAAAGTATGCATTAAATAAACAACGATACAAGGAAATTCAAGTTTGTACGTTCCTCTAGTCACACACCCTGAATCATAATATAACAGTAGTTCCGGTGCGGAATCTGTTCGGTCGTATTTTTTCAATCCACCACAAAACCAACCCCAAAACCAGTACCAAAGTCCAGCTCAAATTCAATATCAGAGCTAACCTCAAATTCAGTATTAAATTAATCCGCAGAATCAATTTCAAATCACACCAACAAATTATCCGCATAATCGTCTAGGCACTCAGAACATTAGCCAGCCCCTTGAATAAGCACAGAACCGAGTACCTTACAATTTTCCTAAGAATCCGCAAAACCCCTTGAAAAATCAATTTATTCCAAATAAAGCACCAAGCATCAACCAAAAAGGTCAAACACAAACACTGATCGTCAAATGGGTGCGCAAGCTTACTTTAGGTCAAGTAAATCGAAAATGCAATGATCTAGATGTGAGATTCCAAGTAGTATCAGACTAATTTCCAATTAGGGAAGCAGGAATTCTAGGAAATACATTTTATTGGAATTACCAAGCAAACATTTGCTGCGACTCAAGGTCACTCATTCTTAAAATCTAAGCCCTCGATCTCATAATAAGGAATACTTTAATTCACCATCTAGAACCAAAAATGTATTTTTTATTACAGTAGTCGACACAAAAATGACCAAGGGCTACTTCCGCATGCTTGATGCGGGTCCAGGTGTTTGAATTGGCAATGCTCTATTCTCCATAAAATATGGCTTAGCACTGACCACCACGATTAATGCCACTGATTCCAAAATAAAACTTCTAACACCAGTGATTGACGTAACACCATTAGATCTATCCGAAGCACAAATATATTTCAAAGACGAGGTGAAAGGAGATGAAGCATCGCGAATATCATCTCAAAAATCTGCACCACACAAACAGTAATTGAGACGAAGCCGTCTGACAATGAGGAAACCAGTATAAATCTTCTAATGAAGATCCTAAATCTCCAGCACCTAAATAAGACACAAAAGAATCATGTAACCAATTTAATCAAGTCGTACACAAACTCATTTTATGTGCAAGGTGATGCATTGTCTTCCACTATTGTTGTGCAACATAAAATACCAACCGTGAACGACCAAGCAGTTCTCACCTGCCCATGCAGACATCCGCAGTGTCAGAAGAACGAGATCCGGTGGCAAAACGAGAAAATGTAAGATGAAAATATAATTATATCGTCGACATCTCCGTATAACTCTCCAGTTTTGGTCATTCGCAAAAAGCCGAATTCCGAAGGAAATAAGCGTAATGGAGTGACAGTGGACTTCAGAGCATTAAATGAAAAAAGAAAAATAATAGGAGAAGCCTACTCGTATTCACCGCCGAATATTGACGATATATTCAACCAGTTGAGTATCGCAAATTTCTTAACAGTGCTCGATTTGGACTCTAAACTCCATTGAATTCCGATGCATCCTATGGATAGGCACAAAATGGCATTTTCAGCACCTTACGGACAATATGAATTTTTGCGAGAGCCTTTCAGTTTGAAGGAAGCCCTAGCCACCTTCCAACGACTCATGGTTTCCGTTCTGTTGGGATCACAGGGACTTAAGATGCTCGTATGCCTCGGCGATATGATTATAGTATTCACGCAGAAAAGCAGAACATAATTAAAAGTTTCATGAAATCATGGAACGACTAAATAAGGCAAACCTCAAATTATAACCAGAAAGGTGTGGATTTTTCAAACGAGAAATAGCGTATTTAGATCACGTTATTAGTAAACAACAAGTCATGCCCATAAACCGTCAGAATATTGAAAACCATCAACCACACAAGAACGAAATTAACAAAATGCGTTCGGCAGGGCAGGGTCGCGGTAAATACTATAAGAGCGACAAAGATGGTAATTAAGCACTCTTAGGGCCGCATCGCGTCTGTAGAGATACATCATTCCCATGTGAGTGAGGCTAGTATGTCCCACATGTGCTCAAAATGTATATGACACGCTCTGCAGCTATTGCTGAGAACTTCTTGATGTGAGATGCGGCTACGGTATACCTAGGCGGGAGTATACTATCCCCAAACGCAAAAATGAAACCATTTGTGTCTGGATTAGGGCCGATTTAATTTAGGAATGCAAGCGTTAGCTCCATCAATAAGGACTGATCATTGACATTACTGTCGAGGTTTTCGTGGATTTTCTTGCCGTGGAGTTGTTCGAGGAAGTTCTTGACCTTTGCTTTCTTGACTCGAGCTTTCATAAAGCAGGCATCCAGATCGAGTAAAGCACTCTCCGCACTTCTAATGTCGAGATCCAGGCCAAGAGTCTCGACCGCTTGCTCCGCGGCTTTGTAAGAAAAAGCTCCTTTACCAATTATCTAGTGGTCCCTGAACATTTTCAAAAGGAAATCCCTTCCATTTGCCACGCTGTGAGGTGTGCCCAGGATAATTCGGTCATGAAGGCACTGCATATTCAGAAGTCCGCGCCCGCCTTTACGGCGTGTGATATATGAGCGCAGAACGAACGAATTGATATGCAAGCACTTCTGCATTTACATGATCTTATGTGTGGCGATTTCAAGGGTGGTGAGCTCATGCTTCGTACATGGAATCACCCCAAATAAAAAGAGTAGAACCGAGACGGCAAGTATGTAAGTCGCAGATATCTTGTTCAATGCCGACAGATTGGAAGACCAAATCTATCACAGCAGACGCTTGTATCTGATTCGGAGAGCCTCCTTCACGGATGTTATATCCAGAACGCGGCTCTCATGCACACCTAGATATAGGTAGGTCTCTTCAGCACCAAGATGTCTAATAGCACTTCTGCCCACGAGCTCAGGGTCGTCGCGAACGCTAGCAACTCGTGGTCCCTTCAGATGACTCTTGGCACACTTGTCCAATCTAAAGTCCATACCAGTTCTTTGCGTGTATTCCTCGACGATCTTTGGAGCATTCTTAAGGTGCAGTGTTCTAGCAGCGTAGATCTTCAAGTCATCCACATAAAATATAAAAGTGATCTTACACTCGCGATTAATATTTATCCGCAGAGGTACCCATGAGAATTGTGTAGTGTGAGAGATGGTGGCAGAAGTGTGATGCAAAGGAGAAGAGGGCTCATGATGTCGTCCTGAAAGACGCCCCGCTGGAAGTTAACGCTGTTAGTTGCAACGCAATATTTTCCAGGTGAGGTCGTGAGTATGGATTTCCAAAGGGGAATCAATCTCTGTATGTATTCCACTATCTGTGGATGAACCGTAAAGCTTTTCAAGAGACAGATGGCCAGCCTATAGAAAGTTGAATCGATAGCTTCCTTTTAATCAATCCAGGCCATATCGACAGATTGCCGTGGTAGACTAAAGCGCCTTTGCAGACGCTTCTGTCGACTAGCAGGTTCTCTCAACAGCCTGCCTTGCCTTATTTCGATCCAAGTTGTTTGTAAATCCCTCTCCCCGCAGATCCAGTTATTTGAACAACCTTGTCTTTCAGGAT
The DNA here is from genome assembly GCA_032362435.1 of Melikaiella ostensackeni. Taxonomy (NCBI): domain Eukaryota; kingdom Metazoa; phylum Arthropoda; class Insecta; order Hymenoptera; family Cynipidae; genus Melikaiella; species Melikaiella ostensackeni. Next base: position 7,896 of record JAUMHM010084389.1, on the reverse strand, counting down.
AGCTGTGAAGGTCTTATACAGCGTTCTCAAACAAGTTATTGGCCTGCATTTCCTTGCGTTGGACAAGTCGCCCTTATTCAGTTGGAATATAGTGCTTCCTAACACCAGCTACTGCAGAATGGGCCTCTCCGACTTTAAATATGAGGTGAAGATCCAGGCTAGATGTTGGTGGGTAGAAGTAAATTTCTTTCACCAGAAGTTTTCGATACCATATGGTTTGGCAGCGGAGAAGTTCTTCGTGCTCCTTAGTGCTTCCTTCACCTTTTTGGCAGTAATTGGTGGACATTCCTCCTCGAACGTTATGGAGTTGTCGCACAAATCCTTGAGACAAATGAAGTTCTCAGTGGTTATGTAATCGCCGTCATCTCTCAGGGAATGCCTGTTTTCCGCGGTTGGTGTTAATGTCGCTTCCTCTTCTTCGTCTGCGGCTTGCTCTTGCACCTGGTGGGAAAGTGTTCCGCGCACGTTATTTGTTCGCGTAAGGTGCTCTACGCGGTTTCGCAAGAGCTGTTGTGAAGGTGCGAAGGCTCTAGATGTTTCTGGCACCATAAAGTGTGCAGGAGTGCCATGTAATCTTGGTGATCAGGCATGATACTTACATCGTAGCAATCCAGTACGTCATCCTGGAATTGATCAGTCCACTCAAGACGTTCATCGTTTCGCAGCTTTGTCATCGTGTTTCCATCATACAGTAGGAGGTCGCCCAGTATCATAGACACGCCGCACAAGATACGTTACCCAGCTGCCATTTAACTTTCAGCACGGTTGTTTACGCCTGAGGTTGGAGGTTTCTCTTCCGGGATTATCCTTGGACAATTGTCCGCGACTGCTCACTGAGTTTTATAACTGTATTCAGCAGAAATCCTTGGTATAGTACCTTTTATCTGCAACGTCATTTTCCGCCCGGTGGCTGTGTCATAAGCTCTTCAGTTATATGACTGTCTGTGTCTTCGGTTCGGTTAGGTTCTTTTGAAATTAAACCGGAGGGTCTACGACAAAGCCACCGCACGCGTCCTCAGATTGCGTATAGAGGGTCCCTGTACCGAGGGCTTCTGCTGAATACGGTTACAAAAGTTAATAAGCTGTTGCGAACAATTGTCCAGGGATGGTCCCGAAGGAAAAGCCGTCAAGCTATGGCGTGAACAACCGTGCAGAAAGCTGAATAGCACCTTGGTGAAGTGTCTTTTACGGAGTCTCTGGAATAACGGGCGATCTCCTAGAGTATGCAGCCTTATCCTTGCTGCTCGTTGGAACGACTATGCCAACACCAGATCAAGATGTGAATGGGGCTCAAAATGATTGAATGCACAGAGCACCTGACAATAGGTTGGCAAACATTGATGATCGCCCTAGAGTTCAGGGTGATGCAAATAATTTGGATGGAAACACGATGACGAATTGGCAAGACGATCAACGAATTGAGTGAACACATCGACTCAGGGATGACTCGCTGGATTGCTACGATGCCAGCATTATCGTCTAGAATCATCTATGCTCACTTGTCACACATACTATTTTTTGAAACAACTGAGTGCCACGTGTGCGAATAACTGGCCGATTTCATTCGCACATGGTTAGGTGTGCGCGAATAAATTCTACCATAATGTTTAAGAATCAGGCACATCGCGCACGCTACACTGGCACGAGAAATCAAACTTCGCACGCAGTTGTTCCAGAAAATATCATTCATAATTATGTTTTAATTCATATTGATATTATGGTCGTCGCAATGTGAGACTCATAATAGGTATGATATAATATCATATGTTTTTTTATTTTCAATAGGTGTAACATAATAGATTTTGATTTACATATTCTCCAATAAGACATATACTCGTATATAGTAGACATGGTAACAACTTTTGAGCAATTTAATAATATAATAGACATCTTGCATTTAGCTGAAATATACCAAAGATTTTAGATCTGAAGAGTAACGAGTCGCATACCGTAATGAAGAAACTATCATCGCCACAAAATAGGCAAATATTAAATTGCTCAAAAGTTTTTACCGCGCTCAAAAGTTTTTACCATTTTTTCATATGTCATATTTGCAAATATAAAAATCAAAATGTATTACGTTACACCAATTGCAATTCAAAAATGGAATGGTTTGATGTCAAACCAATTATGAATCAAACATTGTATCTACAATAATGAGGACACTGATGAGGACCCTCAGCTGTATCGTAAAGTCTGTTGACTTGTAAGAAAACCAAAGCAGTTTTTATTTCTGAATCATAAAGCTAATCAAAACATTAAGAAAGATGAATCTTTGTATTCAATCAAAAGGACCAATATAGCCTCACGTGAAAATAAATATTACAATACTCAGCTAAGTGACAAATCAATTATCAAGTAAGAAGCACAGGTAAACGCAATTCGGAGGTGAATATAAAATTGGACAGTCTTCCTTCTGTTATCCAATTGTGGCACCAAGATGAAAATAATTTGAATACTATGAGGACCTAATATTGGTAGCAATTAGGAAGAGATATAAGCGCAATAACCTGATGCATATGGTTATTTATGAGCCAAGTTTAAAATCAATTATCGAGTGAGAAACACAGGTATGTGCGATTCAAAGGTGAATATGGAATTGGTCAGCCTCCTTTCTGTCATCCAATTGTGGCATCAACATAAAAATAATTCAAATACTAATATGACCGTAATTATGTGGTGCTTATGAAGTGCAGTGTAATTATGAAGGTGAATAGGAAATTGGTCAGCTTTCTTTCTGTTATCCAATTGTAGAACCAACATAAAAATTATTCAAATACTATTAAGATCTATTATAAGTAGCCATTAGGAAGAGATATAACCGTGATTATGTGGTGCTTACGGTTATTTGTTCTGTTGAGAGCATTGCAGTTAATCCCATTTCGGTACTAAGTTTTGAAGTGTACGTGTAGAGATCATTTGAACTGCTCGTATTATGATTAAATATCCATCGACCGTCACATAGGACTAAGTAGCAAGATTACAGACCTAGGTGTATATCAATGGTCAAAGTTCGCGAACAACGCAGCCAATAGTTCGAGATCAACTGCACTGTGATATGATTCTTTTGACGGTGCACGATGATCAGATTCGATTAAGGGTCCAAGATGTTCTGAACTGCGATATAATTCGGTAGATGGTTCAAAATGTTCTGAATTGCAATCGAAATCGGTAGATTCTTCAAGATGTTCTGAACTGCGATATAATTAGGTTGATGGTTCAAGATGTTCTAAACGGAATATTTCTCGTCCAAAAAGTATTCATAGTGGTAGCAAATTTTGGGGATGAGAATTTAAGTGTCAAATCCTCGAACTTAAGTGTTTTTCACCATATTTCTCTTGCCTCTCACAATATTTCCAGCGTTATGACCTATTCTACCTGTGCGTAAACCTATGCGTATCTGTCCCTCAAGTTTTTCTTAGTCACTAACATTTTCATTACATTTTCCTTATCAATACGAAAATTCGAGTGACATTGTAAGATCTTATAGTGGGCATAACCACCCTGAAATTTGCAATTTCATGATGAAGTTGAGATGAAGAGGTCAAATTCGTCCCAAATTTTTTTCTAATTATGAAACTTTGAGAAAATACTACTCACTTCACTGACAAAACCGAGTGTTGCAGACACGCAAGGGAAAAAGACGTTTGCCTTCTTGGAGCACACGATATTTTATGTAACAAAGGCCTAATTTACAAGTTTATAATGTCTGACATTTGAGGTTACGTTGACGCGGCCATAATCGCACACGGGCGATAGCGAATGCGCATGTGCGGGGTACGATTATAAGCCCATAAAATTCCTAGGAGTATTACAGACTCATAATTGTACTGTACGTCCCTCTGTCGTATGTAGGGCTATTTTTATTTATTTTTTATATTTTTTACAATAAATTATAAAGTTGCTGAATTATTGTGAAAAGAAAGTCTGTGGTACCGTGTTTTTTCATTTAATTGAAGAAAAATCCACGGCTTATAATATTTGGATGTCGTTTTTGAAGAAAGGCCCTAACTTATGGGAAAGTGATCCGGATTTCATAGCAGGTCTGGAAAAACTTAATCAACTAAAAACTGTGAATGATGTGGCGAAGTGCGGTGTCGCCCTTGCTCAAAAGTTCAACTCATCCATTACGAATAAATACAAACGTCTACTCCAAACAGTGGATCATCACTTCAAACAATTTCCGAAGCCACTGAAAAGGAAAATGAAAAGAGGATTACAGACAAAGGAATAGCATGACCTTACAGTGCATGTAATTTATGAGCGAATTATTTGTTAAAAGCTAAATAATAACTGAATATGACTTAATAGTGTATACGTATATATTTGAATTGTATTTCTAGTCTATAGAAGACAAATAAAATTTGACGATACAAAAATTGTGACGACAATTCGGATTTGACGTGATCTAGTTTATTTACATTTTATTTTTATTTTATTTTATTTACTCCGTGTGTTTTAACCAATCTTAATTCTATCGTAAGGCATTGCGATCTTACTCGATTAGTAAGTAGATTTGGGGAATGTAAATATTACCCAGAATGAAATCTGAGAGAAGGGATTTAGCAGACTAGAGTTCCTTAGAGATAAATGCGCGCGTCTAGAATAATTAAAGCAGAGTATAGAAAAAGAGTTATAAATCTTATTAGATTTGAAAATATTAAAAAATTTAGATAGATAATTGAATTTCTGACGATACTTTGAATTTTCTTTTTTGCTTTGATAAGCTTTCTAAAGTATATCGTGTCTTTACAATGAAAAGATTATTACTAAGAATTAATAGAATATAAGTTAGCCAGGTATTAGGGCATCGTTTATGTAAAATAGTTAGAGCAGGGCGTTTTTGAATAAATGTATTTCTTGAAAATGAACAAGCTTTATCTTTCCTCTTGTGTTGTTCCCTTCACACTCTCCTAATTTGAGATAATATCCTAAAGTTAATATCATTTACAGATAACTTGTTCATTTTCAAGAAATACATTTATTCAAAAATGTGCTGCTCTAATTATTTTACATAAACGATGACCTATAACCTGGCTAACTTATATTCTGTTAATTCGTAGTGATAATCTTTTGATTGTAAAAACTCGATATAATTATAAAAACTCTTATTAAAGCAAGAAAGAAAATTCAAAGTATCATCAGAAATTAAATTATCTATCCGAATTTTTTAATATTCCAAAATCTAATACGATTTATAACTTTTTTTGTAATTCTCATTCAATTATTCTAGGCGCGCGCATTTATCTCTGAGGATCTCTAGTCCGCTAAATTTTTCCTCTCAGATTTTATTCTAGGTAATATTTACATTCCCTAAATCTACTTACTAATCAAGTAAGATCTCAATGCCTTACGATATAATTCAGATTGGTCAAAACACACGGAGTAAATAAAATCAAATAAAAATAGAATGTAAATGAACTGCATCATGTCAAATCCGAATTGTCGTCACAATTTTTGTATTCTCAAACTTTCTTTGTCTTCTATAAACTCGAAATACAATTCGAAATTTCAATTCAGACAAAAGGGACAACAGGTCCCGACTCAATAGACCTCCTAAGCGATAGGTGCTTATCTTCCGCAGTAGAACCTAATCATAAACTGCCTAGGCTTCCGATTGTAGGCAACGCACACGTTCGCAGATCATTAAATTTGCATTAGAATTTATTGAATGGAGACCATAATGTGATAATTAGATATGCCAATATTTGTAAACCTGATCAATAGATCATCATTATTGCTCGTTATGACCTTTTATGGTTGGAAACGAGGAGTGGGTCTGGTAAATACTGAATCGACGGGATTTGAATACTCTCACATTACTTATTATCTCTCTCTTCCTTTTGCATTCTATAGTAAATCCGTCTCCCTATTTTCTTAGCCAGATGACAGAGTGAACTCTGGTCTGCCCATAAATGAGGTTTTACGATTTTAACGATTTCTTATACCGCAAAGTCACCTTAGTGGCCAGTTGACAAAGTACACATTGCTCTGCCCATAAGTGAGATTCTTCACTGTGTCATTCGCACCAATTTTCTATGAGAGTTCATCAGATTTATTAAAAGGACTTTATTTATTAACACTTCTGATTCAGATGTAAAATCCAATTGATTTAACCCAATTTTCTTAACCGGTTTGCAGAGTGAACTCTGCTCCGCTTATAAACAGGGGTCAATAATCTGAATTTATTGATTTTGCACAAAGTTACTACGTTGACCAGATTACAAGGTGAACCCTAAACTGCTCATTGGTAAATTCAATTTAATCGGCACTTTTTTTATTTATATCACTTCAATATCTGAATCAGAATATACCACTTCTCACCATGAGTAAAATTTCACAAATAAATCCTGTTGATCCAATTAAAACACAAATGATAGTTTGCGCATCAAATCCCTTTTTCTTTTTCATTTGCTCTCTTTCATTATCGCTGCTCTGAGGCGTCAGCACTGCCCAGACAAAAAATATAAAAATCGAAATAACCGAAATTATATATTATAATTCACAAGATTGCGAGGTGAGCCTCGGTCTGCTCGTTCGAATATATAATTTTATGTAAAAATATTTTCAATCGCCCGTGAATTCATCTCTTTAAAATAATCCGATGTTGAACTCGGACTGTTGAAACCAGAGGACGGTTTGAACTCCGCTCTGCTTTCACCCTTCCCCGATGAGGACCTTAGTCCTTGGCTGGACAGTAATCAACTGACGAAGAACTGTCGCGACTGCGAGCTCCTAGATTCTTCGCGACTTGCACTCTCACTCCTAGTTACGCAATGTGAGTGGGGACTCGCGTACATGCGAGTCTTCGAATATCCCGGTCCATAGGCAGCCAAAAAGAGCCAAGAAGAGATAAATGGTTACATAAAATCGCACTTTCAATGTATTCGTTGTTAAAGTTTTAAACCTTGGTAGACGTCTCGGCTATTTAAGTTTTGGTCTCTGCGGGGGTCCTTTCCCCCTCACCTCTAATGGTCGGTGATGAGCCAAGCTTGGGAAGGCGGCCATAGCCTATAGCTTTCCCACAGACTTCTTTTCTCAGACGGGTGGCCCGTCAAGGACCCTCGTTTCGAGCTGTCGTTGTGCTGCTTGCCTTCCTTGCTGCAGCCTGCTTTTGTCTTTCCTCTTGACGTTCTGGGTCTACGGCGGTGTTATTTTGTACTCTCCTTCTCTTTTCTGCTCCAGCCTCTATACGTGGCCGAGATCAAAGTGGCCGTTCGTGAGGCTCCCTTGGGTTGTTGTAATAGTGGCTGCCGACTGGATCCATGTTTCGCGCAGGCATTCACCTTCCCATTGTTGGTGCTTATGGGTTTGCTGGCACTGAAATGTAGGCAAGTTTTCTCCGTCCATGGATTTCTTTTGGTATTTAAAATGTCTTCGAGGAGAATATCCAGACCGTTTCTCCTGATGCCAAACATTCCTCCCCGAAGACGCCGGTCGTTTTCAGTCACTGCTTCATTTGTTGTTTTTGAAGCTTCTTTGTTGTTTTGTTGGGGGATTGGTTGTCTCCATGAGTTAGTTACCTTCCCATGGATTTCTTTGCCCCCCTGCAATCAGGCCTTGTCGAGGGCCCGAGTATCCATTACCATGGCTCTTGTTTCCGGAGATCGGTTCATACTCGTTTCCATAGCCTTAAGCTTTTGTTGCGTTGCTTTATCCTTATCTTTTTCCTGTTTTTCTCTGTATACTCTTTCCCTTTCTAATATCCCTTTGGTGGCACGTTCGAGTTCCTTGAATCCAGTGTTGCCAATTGCATGGAAATTTCCGGGAATTTCCGGGACTTTATGTAATAATTGCATTTTTATGTATTACATTTACGTAGAATACTTAACAAGGAACCTTTAGTTGATCACAACCAATCATAATGAGTTTCGATAGAAAAAGAAGCATTTTTAT
>JAUMHM010084388.1:0-12441 GCA_032362435.1 Melikaiella ostensackeni | reverse complement strand
TATATATATTTGTGTAATGTTCTTAAATTAACAATATAGCAGGATTTTAATCTGGCGTTTGCTTACCAACTCATTAAAGCACAGAACATTTATAAAATGATGCACTCTCCTTTTATGAATGGTGCATGGTTTTTGACAATATTTTGGGGTTGACTAATATGACAAATTGATAACATATATTTCAAAAGTGAAACGCTATGAAAAAACACGTTCAGTAAACATACAGAATACCACATATTGATTTCCACCTAGTGCCAGATTTATTTATGTAGAATTGAAATATGAACTCTTCGTTATAGCGCTATTATATTATTGAGTCAATTCATATAAACGTAATTTAACATATAACCCGTAATTAAACAGCAATGAGACTAATTTATTATTCGCCGATATTAAATACAACTTCGGTATTATCAATATCGTGCAAAACATCAATTATTTTACTTTAAGAGTATATAGTTTTATTCCTCAACTTATCTGGTTCAATTTGCCGCAATATTGCTAATACCAAACTTCAATTTAACAACGACGATTAATACATCAGGTTCGATGTTGTTTAGTCAAGGATTTAATTTTGAAACAGAATAAAACCCACTCTAGGACAACAATACCTCATGAAGATATATTTATGGCAATGAATCGATTATCATATTTGAAATTCCCAGAATGTAGTGAACCGTTGCTGGATTTCCCAACTGGGATCGTGAATTTATTTCTCTCATACTCTCAGGCCCTTTCAACCAACGAACAATGGTCTCTAAAAAAATGGTACGCAAACTGTTAGTATCGGACTTTTGGCAGTAAGCAGGTAAAAAATGAAAAATTTAAAAAGTGTTAAATTTTGCAAATAGTGATTTGAGAATAAGATATTCAGAATGTACGATTTCTTTCAATTCCAGGAACATGTTATTTTGTTAAAAAAGTTTAAAATTTGATAAGTTTAATTTAAAGAACAATATTTATCATTTATTGAATTGGACAAATTGCATATAAGTGGAATCTCAAAAACTTTACATTACACATATCTTATTTTCATTATGTGTGTAAAGAATCGATTCTGAAAAATCGAATAGCAAAAAGTCGGTCTTTTCAAAAATCGAATCGGAATAAAACAGCCCTACAGCCGGGCCACTTTTTTAGGACTACCCCACTAATTACGATGAGATAAAAATAAGTGCATGAGACGTTTGACACATAAAAGAATCGACACCACGTTCTTTGCTTCTTTTACCTGAGCCCGGAACCAATTTTTCCATCGTCGTACGTAAGAGTAACCTTCAAAGAAAGACAGCGATTGCCAATTAACAACTAATTGCAACATGACTCCTTAACTGTTTGCCACTTTTTACGAGCTTTTACCAATATTTTTCAATCCAAACGCATACTGACTCTGAAAGTCAGAATGCCCTCCCTATGAAACTCATCGGAAAAATAAAAAGAGAATTCCGTACCCTTGAACCTTCTCATGGTTCTTGAAAACTACCAGGTTCACGTTTTTTCTAGGTGAATGTAATATCTGAAAGAACGATGTGAAGATGAAGTTTTTCGCGATATTTTTGGTAGAAACAAGGATTTGTAGAATTTTTAATATTAATGTATGAAACAATTTTTTATAATAATTGCTCATTCATAAAATGCAACTTGTAAGCCTCATGATGAATATTCGGAAATATGTGATATAAGCTGTTATTGGCATCGACATATGGATGCTTTTTAAATTTGTATTGAAAATGCCTCCCATGAATTGCTTTTTATAAATTTCTTATCACCATCCACTTCTTCTAGTTTTTTTCATTCCATGAGGAAAATTGTCAACATTTTTTCCTGCAGTCATTGCGACAGATGGAACAAAAAAGAAAACAACTGTGAAAATACGTGTCCACAATTTTCTATCAACCTTATACATTTCGTATAATTTTCTTAAACTATTCTCTATTCATCTCATTTTTTTTCTAAATGACGGTAGATTTTTGAAGTTTTCTCAATTTTCGGATTTCAGGTTCTACCTCAGGCAAAAAATATACTATACAGCCATTTTAACAAATACTTATTTTAAGATAAAGTGATCGCTGTGATTTGCAGCTGCGAATCTTTGTATGCGTATGTCACTCTGGCTGTCATTACCTGCATTGAGAAAAAAAATTCATAACAATATCTATGAAAAGTTACAATGGAATATGAAGAACAACATAAAAAGTTACAAACATATATGTAAGTCTTCTATTTGCTACGCACATTACACTAAAAAATGGCGAACTGAAAAAAAATCGTTTTCAGTTTCAAAAATGAAAATCAAATTTTTAATTAAAAAAAATATATATTTGTATCCCGTTTGGGGGATATCTAGTTTATGTCGAAAGACATCTCGTGGATATCCTACAGACATTTTCTGGATAATTGCTTGGTATCTAAACAAGACGGAAATTTCTACATCCCTGAGAAATTCATGCGATATCGTACGATCCTTTTTGGACGTTTCTTGAATATTCGAATACACTGGAACCTCGAGTTAGCTCAATTCTCGGGCATTGCTTACTTTTACTGTGAGACTCTTCCAAGAATTTCCACGATGTAAACAGTCAGCGCCGTATGAACCATTTCCAGTAGGAACGAATAATATTAATCAACTGTATTTTGTACAAATGTAGATTCTTTTTATCATAAAGGATATATCTTTTTTAATAATGAAGACTGATTAATAAAAAGAAAATTTCCCCCGTGTATTTAAAAATAAATGCGAAATATGCGCGCGAGTGTTCGAGCTGCCCGCTTTGTCGCTACGGTACTGCATGATTGCGTCAAGGTCGCCGCGCGTCTTTCACTGTCCTTCAGACTACCTGGTTTACGAGCGCGAACTGACAGAATTCTAGGGAGGCATTAAGACGAGGGGCAGTATGTCGAGGTCCCAGTGTATTCAACGTAAATATCCCCGAAACATCCACAAAACATCCTAGGATATCGTATTGAGACAAAACTACATTGAGACAAAACTAACCTCAAACGTAATAAAGAAAATGAATATCGATAATACCTTTAAAACTGTGTTCTGCAGGGGATCGTGGGTTTATGCAAAATACATTGTTTATAAGGTTGCACATCGAAAATGGTTCGTCGTATGAGCAAACATGATGAGAGTAAAAAATTATATGTCGCATGTCAGTCTATAAACATATTTTTTTTATTCCGTGCATTTCAGGCTCTGTTTCTAACACATATTGTAAATAGTACATATACAAATATAGTAAATAATATAAAGAATATTGTAATAAATGAATGTAGTGAATGTATTGGCATATATGTCAAGAACCCGCGCCAGAATCTTTCACTTTTATGTACCTCAAAGATATTCAAGTAATCATAGTATGTAAATTAAAAAGAAAGTTTCATTTCGGGGTATTTACAGATACCCCGTGTAAAGTATAAACGGTTTTAAGTAAGGTATACTCTACATAAAAGGTAATTGAAGTTTGAACCTTCGATTTTCAATTAAGTCAGCTAGTCTCGATCCACATATTCTTATGTTTTTTATGCTTCAAAAGTATGACGATACAAGATAATATTATAACATACAGTATAGTCCACACATGTGGTACTTTTTCACAGTTTCAAGTAGGTAGAACACGATTTTTTTTTAGTAACACGGTTTCTTGAAGGGTCCTGATGAAAATTTCAAATTTACTAGAAATGACTACGACGCATCCCGGAAATATTTTCGAAAAAATATCGAAAAATCGTGTTTGCGTAGATTAGCCCGTCCCATTGCATTCCAAAGCACAATGTGCAACAGCGAAATTATAATGGACACAATTCTCAAAAAGTTAAAAGGAAGGAAGAACGTTCTACCGCCAATAGGTGCCGAGTTATAACCTTTCAAAATAACCCAATTTTCTCTCAAAGTTGACCACTTTTGACCTATTTTTATGGCAAATTACTCGTGTTCGATTTCTCCAACATATTTCGTTTTTGGGTGAAGCTACGTCTTTGATGCCAGCGAGAGAATGATTGTTTGATAAATTACTTAGTATCAGTAGATGGAGTACATCGTAAGAACTTGAAAAATGTTTCGAAAAAAATGGGTGTTTTGAAAGGTCTTAACTCTGGACCTACAAAGACTAGAAGATAAAATTTTTTAGATTCGAGGAATAATTACCTGTACTGCAATTTTCTTTTGTGGTGTCATTGACGTAGCTTTACCTACAAATGAAGTATTTTGAAAAAACTGAACACGAGTAATTTGCCCTGAAAATTAGGTCAAAAGTGGTCAACTTTGGGAGGCACAACTTATGCCATATTGGGGCTAGGTTATTGTTTTTTTTTAGAATTACTCGAAATTCCGGCTACTTCAATTAATATTCTGAAATTTTTTTCGTAAAATTAACAGGTTCCAAAGTACAGATATAAACTTCAGACTTAGATTTTCCAGCCTCATTTCCGAAAAAATTGGGTTATTTGAAGGGTCATAACTCGGCACCTATTAAAGGTAGAAAGGTCTTTCTTTTTTTAAACTTTTTTAGAATTGTGTCTAGTTTAAGGTTGCTGTTGGACATTCTACTCTAAAATAAAATGGGCTCTTCCTACCTAAAACGGTAAAAAGACCTTTTTTCGTACGAGATGCCTGGATTAGTATGCGTTTTTATTAAGTTAGGGAACCAGTTAGGGATCCAGAATCATGTTCTTTTAATAAAATCTGTATGTCGTTCAATACTAACAAAGTTATAGTTTTTAAATTCTTCAATAACGAGAGGTTAATTACTCGGATTTTCAGTGTCTACTAGATTGCAAGATTGTGAGATTGCATGTGACTGAAAAAGACTGCGTGGGATTTTAAATGATTGCATGGAACTGTAAAGAACTTCCTAAGCTTTGTAAGGATTTTAAAGGATTTTGTAGGACTCAAGCAATTTCAAGTTTTTTAAGTTTTCAAGCTTCTAATCATTTCATAATATTTCTATAAATTTTAAAGAATTTTGTAAGAGTTAAGAGATTTCTTAGGATTTTAAAGCTTTGAAGAGATTTTGAAATATTCCAGGACATTTCACAGGATTTAAAAAATTCTATGCAGTTTTAAAGAATTACTTTCAATTTCGGAAGATTTAGAAGGAGTTCATATAGGATTTATAAGATTTTACGAAATTTGGACAGATTTAACGCCATTTCACAGGATTTTTAAAGATTTTCATGCAATTTTAAGGAATTTTATAAGATTTATAAGCATGTGAATAATTTGAATAGAATTTAAAGGACTTGAAATATTGAAGGGTATTTTTGATGATTCTAATAAATTTTTAAGAGCTTTAAACAATTTCAAGAGATTTCAACAGATTTCAAAGTAATTGAAATATTTTAGGCTATTTAAAAATATTCCAAGAAAATTACAAAAAATTTTTACAATTTCAAGGGATTTCGAAGGATTTTAAAGATTTTTCGCTATTTTAAACGATCCTAGGAATTTTCAAAGGCTCTAAAAAATTACTAGGGATTTCATGCGATTTAAAAGGATTTTAAATATTTTAGGGTATCTTAAACATATTTTAAGGAATTTTCGATAGATTTTAATAATTTTAAGCTACTTCAAAAGATTTTAAAAGACTTTGAATATTTTAGGGTATTTTAAAAGATTCTACGGAATTTTCAATATATTTCTATAATTTAAAGAGATTTCCAAGGATTTTGAAAATTTTGGGGTATTTTAAAAGATGGCAGGATTCACAAGATTCGCATAAGATTGCAAGCAATGCATAGGATTGCACGAAATTTCATAGGGATCGCTCGAGATTTTATAGGGATTGTATACGGTTACAAGGGATTGTAAAGGATTGCATGGGAATGCAAAAGATTGCATAAGATTGCAGAGAGAGTGTGCACCAGATTGCTGGAGTGATTAACCCCTCGCTTAATAATTATTTTTATAATGACAGCAATGCATTTGGCACACCCAGTATTTGTAATAGCAGATGCGATAAGGCAATCTTTTCTGAACAGGTAATGATTATGAAATAACCTAATTGTAATTTTGCGCACACAGGCATAGCCCACCCTGTTATCTTCATTCTAAGCAAAATGTTTGCAATGCAGGCCTGTGTAATGCATTCAGTTGAAACTATCAGTAAAGGAAAATAGATATGATATTTTAATCAGAAAAATTACTTGATCTATAATACTACCTTCACCGGTTGGTACAAACAGTAATGTATCGTAATTAGCATTTAAAAAAATTTATACAAGCAAAAAAAAATCGTTAGCGAGTAAATTTGCTTCATAAGGGAATGCATCTCTAACAAAATTTGCCATGGATAGATAATGCTTTAAATTATTTTCAGTAAAACCATTTGAAAATAGTTTGATTGTAATTGCTAAAATTAAGTAAAATTGAGGATGTGTTTTAGACTGAATAAGTCGAAGTCATTTTGTAAGTCATTTTTGTAATTATAAAACAATTAAGGAGGATTTGGAAACCTAATCCTGAGCAATAACAAGAGCATCACGTCTAAGCAATAAATTTATAAAATACAGAGTTTTGAAATCCGTACAATTGACAAACATCTGCTTAGTTGTAAATTTGAGAGATTCAAAAGCAACCAATGACATTTCTTCTTCTTTAAACGATACGCTTTCTTTCTTACCAGGAATGACTCCTTTCGACACTGATTGTTTAGCACTTTACTTCACAGGTACATCATTTTCTTTTAAACAAAAAGCCTCTGCGCCCTGTGTACTGTTTTCATATTGTTCCAAGTTTGCAAAATCGCGTCTGTCATTTTAACGGCGATTTCCTGTGATTGTGTTGAATTGTGAAAGTGACAGTGACGTGCCTGTGAAGTAAGATGCTCCGTGCTCAGTATCGTACGGGATCATTTTTCTCGCAGGAAAAGAGCAGAAATGTCTGCGAAGTAGTGAGTGAAATTCTTACTTTAAATTATCAGACTAAATCCATTTCAAATCAGACAGTTCTACACTTCAAGTAACAGAACCTCTAAGCAAGGAGATATATTGTTTTTTTTTTACAGAAAATAAGGCAGCACATATTTTTTCGACTTTTACCAAAAAGACGCACTTATGATTTTGGCCAATTTTTGATTGAATTCGGCCTTCTAAGAGTTAGACATCCTTAAATTCTAGACTGCGACTACGTGTCTGGCTAGAAGGACAAATCAAGCCAAGCAAATCTGTCCGGCTACAGCCTAAGTGCTAGTGGCCGGAAGAAATTTTTCGGATAAATTCATGCGGCCACTAATATAACGTAAAGACTTTTTGAAGATAATTTGTATATTATATTTCTAGGTGTGTATGTATCAGAGTATTACGTGACTAATTACATATGGTTTTTCATATTCATCGGCTTTATAATTTGAAAATGTAAACATTTTTCTGACATTTTGGGGAATGGTTCAAAATATATAAGAGCAAGTCTGTCTGACCGATTTTAATTCTTATTCCGTTTGAATAGCGCAATTTTATTTATTATCAACTTGGAATTTAACTAAGAATAGGGCTTTAATGCCCTAGCTAAAATACAAATAATAAAATTGCATTATTCAAATAAAATAAAAACTAAAATGGGCGAAACAGACGTGCAGTTATATATTATGAACCAATTCCAAGAATTTCAGTATAATATTTTCATACCCAATCGTAACTAATTTCGGAAGAGAACTGTGAGGCTAATTTTATTCCTTGAAAGACTCTCTACAAATCTCTTCGGCACGTTTTACTTTGAAGAATATGTATTTTTTTTAAATATTGTTTATAAAAATAACAATTTCACAATTCCTAAATTAATTTTTTAAAACAAAATGTACCAAAGGGATTCACAGAGAATCGTTTAAGCAATAAAAAGAACCCTGCAACATTGAAATCAAATAAGAATTGCAACTTTCACCTAAAGAGAAAGCAAAAACATAAATCTCTAAATAATTACTGTTAAATTAACAATTTTAGCCTAAAATATTTTTTCTGAAGTTCGCCTTCAGTTCTCTTCTAGAAAAAGTTACAACTAGCAATGGGAATCTTTCCCTCCATTTAATTTGAATTCCCCGCTCTTTCCTGTCAGCATCTATTGGCAACACCCTAAAAAATGACATATTCAAGATTCAACAAGACAACAACTCCTACAACCCCTAGAACACTAATCGCTATAATTTCGAAATACGTGTGCAGGTTAGGTTTTCATATTTTTGTAGGTATATTCGTAGAAGAAAAAATGTAAAGTCAGTAATTTATCCGGATAATAGCATTAGCCAGTATTGCCAGAAAACCTCATAGCCGGACGAAATTCTTTGAAGTATTTTTATACGTCTGACGTCTAGCCGGGCGTACAGATCAAATTTAGCCTCTGTCTGGACGGACGTTTGAACACTTCGTAAATTTTATGTGGACAAGTCATTTTTTGGGCAAGAAAAGTTTTTTTCATAAACTCGAATTTTCACATTTTTCTCGAAAACAACGACAGATACAAGAAAATATTAAAATCAAAGTTTTTTGCATGTAGAAGAGTTGTGCAAAAAATACATCTCGCTCTTTTGTGATATCTTGCATCGTTTATTATGAGAAAATTTCGAAAATTATATTTTCAGGCAAAAAGAAATCTCTCTGCCTCAAAAATGGTGTAGCCCGCATAAAACTGATAGGATGTCTTCCTTGTATAAGCAGAAACATTGTTACCGAGAAAGATGTGAAAGTTCAATTTTATGAAAACAAATTCTCCTGGACACAAGAATGTATTGGCGTGCATGAGCTCAAAGGATTTTTTCCTTATAAAAGGCAAAATTCAACCAAAAATTAACAAAAAATATAAGTGTGTTTGTATTTCGTACGAATCGATTTTTTCTATTTTCAAAATCGCCGCAATTCGTTTAATTTTTGACTTTTTCCAAATTTTCCTACGGATTATTGTAGTATTACAATAGCATAGTATATAGGTTATTTTCAGATCTGCTTTTTTTTAATTTTTAGGATTTTTAGAAAATGAAATAAAGAATTGAATAAATGTACACAATTAAAGTATCACTGTTTAAGTGTATACGATTTGCTGTTTGCAATTATAACAATTACATTGAACGATTATATTCCATCGGATCATATGTATATGAATACTGATATACGAGTACTGTGATATCGTCACAGCAATAAAGAAATTTAAATTATTATTGCAAACCCCCTTTCCAGAGGGACTTAAATTATTTTTTGTTATAAAATTCTGATTATAGTAGATTAGGCCTACAGGGAAAACCACTGAAAAAAACGCGCCAAGTGATCTACCTCCTTGTGGTGTGGAAAGGATAGTATTTGTAAGAACAATTTATAAGATTTATAGGATTTATAAAAGTCATCCAGCTATTCGTACCGAAATTTCAGTACACGTAGCCACGGCCTTTTTTACGTAATTTCGGAAATTACTCATTTCAATCATTTTAAGAAATGTAGTGTTTGTGCACGAGAAATATTGTTTTTTCAATTTGTTTAGCAAATATTAATATTTAGTTTGACGATGGAAAAAGTTTTGGAACAAGGGCACAGTAAAAAAGAACCCTGAAAAATGTTCCACCTCAAGTTCAGGAATGTACTTAAACTTAGAGATGAACTCAAATTCAGCAAAAAATTATCGAGATTCAAGTAAAGTTAATCTGAATTTAAGAAAACGTATGAGCAACTTCTAAAATTCAGATATTAACCTCCTTTAATTCAGACAATTTTTTGCTGAATTCAAGTTCATTTCTGAATTTAAGTATATTTCTGAATTTAAGGTGTAACATTTTTAATTATTCTTTTTTACTGTTGGGTTGACCACTCGTGAAGTCAGGTGTACACTTTTAATGAAATCTCCTAAAATATCTGAAGTCAATTGAAATCACATGAATTGTCTTGAAGTTTCTTGAATCTGCTTAAAATCTCCTGAAGCCAATTGATATGGAATGAGCAGTAGGTCGTGGGTTGAAAAAATAAAATTACAAACCAAAAAAAAGTGAGGCACCTCGTCTAGCAATGAAATGTTTCATTTTGAATCCCTTATAACCTTTGTAAAATGTGAAATAGATCAATATATATCTTGAGGTCCCGCAGAGCAAAAAGAAGTTTTTAAAATTTGTAACAGAGTTTTGCAAAAATCAGTAATATAAAATTTTTTCGTATACTACATTATATACACACTTTTTCAAAAATTTGGTAACATTTCAATATTTTTAATTATTGTAGGACGGAATTTCATTTTTATACACCTCAAGAAGCTTAAACAATTTTTGAAAGCTTTGAAACTGTCGTAAATATTTTTTGAGCATATAGAAACTTTTATGCAATCAAAATTTACCTCAAAAAGTTGAAAAGATTTTAACAATTAAAATAGCCGGACTCTGAATTAAATGAAGATTTTAAAATTCACGAATCTCAGAGATTTGCAAAAATCGCTAGTATATTTTGTTTTTCGTAGTCTACACAAAATTTTCGAAAAACTAAACTAATAGTCTAATCAAAAAATTTTTTAAATAAATTATCTTCACCTCAGTGAGAACTACACAATTTAAAAAAAAAAGGAATTGTGAAGTGTTAAAAAATATACTACAGAAACGGTGTTTAGTTAAAACGCTATTTTACTGCTTTTCTCGTAAACTATCAATTGACTAAACATATACCTTTTGATACAATTTGTGCATATCACTATTCTCTAACTGATTATGAAAAAATAATTTATGATTTTATGGGAAGCGCATTTAGAGTCGCGAGGCACATGCAGTCAAACACCTTACGCTTACGGTTCACGACTTAGGATGCCTTCAATTTTTTCTGAAAAATATATAATATAATAATATAATAATAATATGGCCAAAAAGGAAAAGTTTGAAAAAAGTTCGTAAAAGCAGTGAACAATGAAACATGTGCTTCCTGCCACAAATTCCGAAGAAGGGTCCAAACAGTGGGAAGAATCACGAATTCTGTATCTGCAATAATCAACAGCCCATAATTCGAAAGAGTATGGTAGGTATATTTTTTGATACAAGCAATAACTTTTGAAATTTTTTCCGTGTACAATGTTACACATTCAGTCGGTTGTTGTAACTAGTTGTTAATTGGCAATCGCTGTCTTTCTTTGAACGTCATTCTTACGTACGTCGATGAAAAAGGTGGCTCCGGGATCAGATAAAAAAAAGCAAAGAACGAGGTGTTCATTCTCTTATGTGTCAAACGCTTCGTGCACTTATTTACCTCTCATTGTAATTAGTGGGATAGTCCTTAAAAGAGTGGCCTGGCTGTAGGACTGTTTTATTCCGATTCGATTCTTGAAGAAATCGATTTCTTGCTGTTCGATTTTTTTTAATCGATTCTTTACCCACATAATGAAAATAAGATATTTGTAATCTAAAAGATTTCACGATTCCACGTACATGCAACTTGTCTCATTCGATGAACAATCAATATTATTCCTTGAATTAAACTTATCAAATTTTGAACTTAAAAATGAAATAGCATGTGCCTGGAATTGAAAGAAATGGTACAATCTGAATATCTTATTCTCAAATCACTAATTGCAAAATTTAACATTTTTTAAGTTTCGCATTTTCACCTGCTTACTGACAAAAGTCCTGTACTAAAAGCTTACGTACCATTTTTCTAGAGACCAATGTTCGTTTACTAAAAGTGCCTGAGACTCTGAGAGAAATAAATTCATGATCTCGGTCCAGCAATGGTTCACTGCATTCTGGAAATTTTAAATATTATAATCCATCCATCGCCATTAATATATTTTTATGACGTATTGCTGTCCTAGAGTGGGTTTTATTAATACTGTTCAGATGGCCGTTTTAATGCTAAGTAAAAAAATTTTCGCGGAAGAATAAAGTAATCTGGCCCCGACTACACCACTAATTGTAATTTTTTGAAAAAGGTTTTCCCAACAAATTTACCCAAGACAAGAAGATAAACTTCAATTGGAGGACACTGAACCTGATGTAAAAGCAGAGGTAGAGCTGTAACTTATAAAATATGATGACAATGTTAAAATGTAGGAAAACCTCTATTAAAATTTTATAATTAAAATCGACGTAAAACGTGGATGTAAACAATGAAAACCATGTTTCCTAGAAAGCACTGAAAAGATTTTCAAAAACTAACATTTCGAAATGAAGGCGTAGTTTTTGCTTCAAATTAAAATGTAGACTACAATTTCTAACCGATTTGGATATATTTTAATTTAATGTAACACAATTTCGAACAGAATTGTCGAGAAAGATTTTGAAGGTTTCTAACTTTTCTTCTGGAACATTTTTGTTGTGCAGTTGGCATTTTTCCTAGTGAAAATTCAATTTGAGATAAGTATTCTACTTGTAATATTTTATCTTATGCAAAACCTAAGCCGATGAATTCACGGGATGAGTTTAAAAGATTGTAAGACATTTTAAAAGATTCCAAAGAATATCCACGGATTTTAGAGGATTTTGTAGGATTTCAAGC
>JAUMHM010084387.1:0-12442 GCA_032362435.1 Melikaiella ostensackeni | reverse complement strand
ATTCGTCACATGTTATTATCCTTTCCAATAAGTTTGAGTCATTTTCAATGGCATTCAAAGTGTCAGTACAAACATTTTTGCGAGCTTCTTGTTGTTCAAACGTGAGAATTCTAGGCACCATTTTGGCATACACTTTTTGCATGTTGAAATTGTTATGTAAAATTTGCCGTACGCGTTCTTTGTCAATTCCTTCAGATTCAGAAATCGCGCGAATACTCAACCGACGGTCAGATCGAACCAGATTACCAATTTTTTTTATATTGTCATCCGTTTTTGACGTGGAAAGACGACCCAGGCGTGAATCATCTTCAACGTCTTCCCGGCCATCTTGAAAACGCTTAAGCCACTCAAAAACACGTGCACGCGATAAACATTCATTGCCATACACTTTTTTCAATAAATTGTAAGTTTCAGTAGCGGGTTTTCCAAGTTTCATGTGAAATTTCACAACAATTTGTTGCTCTATTGTTACACTTAACGTTTTTCCGGCGAAACAAAAAGAACAACTCTAATGCGAACGAAGGCTACAGCTATACGGATTTGTTTACAGAAGCGAGAGGTACTGCATTCAAAAAAGAAGGCTTAAGGTTAAACAGCTGTCGGTCGCTAATGTTTGACGCATGCGTAATTTATATATGATGTATTTGTTCGCGTCTTCGAGACGCATTGATAGTCCTAATGTGGGATCTTTTATGACCTACTAGTACCGATTTATAAAGTTTCAAAAAAAATTGTCTTTGAGGAAGCAAGCTTATTTGATGCCTGTGAGAAAGCAAAGTACTCATAAAGTGAACACATATAAATACATTCACAGTGAAAACACCCATAGTACTTCGCAGTGGTATGTTTTTATTGTTTTCTGTTGGAATGATTTATCAAATAATAGCAAGATTTGTGAATCAAATTTTATTGTAACTTTAATCACTGAGATGTCAGATAGGGTAAAGGTGTGACGATGACAAGCAATCTTGTTGGCTTTACGATAGTAACCTTTACTGAGCAAGCTATTGCGTGATTTGCCACTTCCTACACATTGAAAGTTTATTTTCTGCTGAAGGAAAGCTAAATGGAGAATTATACAAGCCAATTAACAAAAGTAGAAAGATCATCGGCAGTGTGGTGGTTAGGTAAATGATATTAACAACTAATTGTGTCATTCCACAATGAAGGCTACCACTTTGTGGAACGTAGTTCAAGAGATATTCACGTTTTTGTGAACACAGGACTTCATACTATGCTCTATCTGATGACATTCTTACCGGAAGTCGGTAAGTTTTATGTTTGAAGAAAAAATGTAACACGAGCGCTTATCACACTCGCCAACTCTAGAAGCGTTTTCACGAAAAACGGGTTTTCAAAGTACCAACTTTAAAAATGTCCCGGCGACTTGTTTTCGAACCTAGAGCGTTCGCACTAGACTTAAAACGTCGGAAATTTATCCGGCTATATGCTCCTGTAGACATTACTCCATACCAACAAAGTGGTACCTTTCGTTATGGAATGACACAATTGCTGAAGACTTTATAAACTTTTAATTATTTATTCCTTCTTTTTCTCTTTAGGTTGATGAGTGAGAGTGGTGAAGAAGGAAGGGGGAGGAAACGTGTGAAAGTGGTTCTCAATAAAAAAAAAACATTCTACATGCCGCTTCTCAAAAGTAACAAATCTTTAGAAAAATTCGATAATTCAGTAGGATCCTGCCTGCGACTCATGTTGTGCTTCACTGATGCCATCCTTGAATTTGCAGACCTGGACCCATCAATCGGTCATATAGGCTGACTTGACACGTTGATAAAATCTTTTGTCCACATGACATCAGTTCAAGAAGATCTACGGACCTGCACGATGTGCGTGACTTCCTTACACAGAGGCCCATGGTCCAGTCAGCACGTTTGCGTCGCTTCAGGAGGTCTAGCGCGAGAACGAATGACATCATGACTCTTTCGGGATACGGAAAGCACTTTATCGCAAACTTGGTGATGGAAGAAGCAATATTAGTATACTACTAAATCACCGAAGGCCGAGGAAATGGCCAGGTATTGGTCGAGGATCTGGGATGTACATGTATTAAGTAGTCTGGACACGACACGTGGTTTCATCTCAAAAAGGACTGTCTAGTAGTTGCCTGTGATGAATCACATCATCACATCAGCACATGTGATAAATCCATGGAGAAGCAGGAGGTTTATGTCTGAGCACTGGTTGCATCGCCTTGGAGAGAATACTTCTGTTATGCAAGCTTGGAGGCAGAAGGATTCTGTATCTTTAAAGACTGTATAACTCCCAGTTGTGACAGGTGCCTGGATACTCAAAAAACAATATGAACATCCTGCTCTATGACTACATCTATGGATAGGAACTGTATACACAACTAAAGCTTGCAGCTGCTGATTACCAAAACATCAGCCACCTAACTGTTGAGCAGCTTGCTGGTCAATTGCGGGGCAAGCAGCTGCATAAAAAGTACCTCATTTCCTTCATCCTCATTGCCCCGAACTAACCGAAAGTCGGTTTGTTTTGCATTTGAAGATTAAATTTATTACTAGCGCTTATAGCACTCACCAACTTCTTCTTTGGAAGCGGTTTTTCGATTTTCGAACCTCAAAAGTGCCCCGTGACTCGCTTTCAATCTATAGGGTTTATTCTGCGCCTAAGATGTCGGGAATTTGTCTGGGTATTACTCTATACGTAAAACCATAGTAGCAATCTTATATCCTTTTATTTAGACGAACACCAATCATTAGTATTATTTTAGTTACTGATAACAAAAAATACAACAATTACAAGAGTACAATTGAGATTTCAAGCTTAACTTATAACATTAAGAACAACCCTTGAGGTTGAAAAACGACTAATCGAGGAAGTTTTGAAGCTGGTACTTCGAAAAACCGCTTTTAAAAAAAAACACATCTAATGTGGGTAAGTTTTGTATAGACACCCGCGTCAAGTTTGTTTGTTAAACCCAAAATATGTCCACACCCGTGTGCCTCTGAAGCATTTTTCATGGTCCTAGTATGATACACCGCTCAAACCTATCAGTACTTATTATGATCCTGTCTTTAAAAACGCGAATATCTCCTAAACTGGAACAGGTTATGAGGGCCTTGTTTTTCATGTGAACATATACATATGGTGTTACATTGTCACTTTAAAAGGATCTATCTTGGACATAGAATTCGGAAGGTCGAAGGTTTCGGCTTTTGCCCTGGCGATATTCGAGGAATAGTCAAAATGAGGAGAATATTGTAAATGATGGATTTCAGGGAAAGTTGATAATGTCATCATGGAATAAGAAATTCGAGCAAATGAGAACAAGCGATTCTTGAAACTACCATTCTGAAATTAAACGTGTACCTATATCCTCTATGAGTGTATGTACATTGGGCATATTTACACGATTTGTAGGGTATACGATGCACTTATCCATTATAACTTGTTCTGTGTAATTTCATTTTCGCGTGCATTCAAATCTAGTACGACAGGCACTAATCGGATGCTACATAACAAAGCATTTCAATTATCTCCCTAGCAATTATGTCTGACCTGGGTCAACACGTTGCTTCCA
The DNA here is from genome assembly GCA_032362435.1 of Melikaiella ostensackeni. NCBI lineage: Eukaryota > Metazoa > Arthropoda > Insecta > Hymenoptera > Cynipidae > Melikaiella > Melikaiella ostensackeni. Next base: position 8,877 of record JAUMHM010084387.1, on the reverse strand, counting down.
TTCATAGACCTACATAGAATGCTCTTACTCTTTTCTAATTAAGGGCAAAGCGATAATTTCAGAAATTGTTGAGATGATCACAAAACTAGCGGCTTTCTTCTCATTTTTAAATTTCAAGTGATAATTTTTAGTTGCGATCATTTAAAATTATCAATTCCGGATCTTTTTTTTCGAGCTTTTTTGTATTTCATTAATTTTTTTCAGAGCATAAAAAGTGAAAACTGACCCTGTTGGAAAATTTCTTTATCAATTTTTACAAACGTGTTTCACTATTCTGTATATTTTTTTTCCTATTCTTTCTCCTTTTTCCGCATTTGTATTTCGTACACTTCTGGAATATTTCTTTTGTAACTTTGACGAACAGTAGCCATTATTATATTGTTTAAACGCCTGAGATTAATTGGAAACTCAATCGCCTTATCTAGCAGCAAGAGTCACACTTTCTTATTCTTCGCAGAGTTTATGTTACATAACTCATAACAAAACTAACAAAAAAACTTAACATTCTTGAAACCTAGTAGACCTGCTTGATTGTAAACTGGTTAACAAACCTAAGATAGGATTGCACTTTCTGATATTCCGAACTTAAAGTTCGGAAGAACCCGCAAACTTATTATTACTTGCAAATTTATTAATAAGCTTAAAAGAACACAACACTTTCTCAACGACCAAAAGTCATCTTTGTCTATTCTTACAGAGGGTTTGTTACATTGATTAGATCAAATTAAGAAAATTCTGTGAGTAAGAGAGATTTCACTGACTGAGTCAGTGAAATTTTTACTGAAATGATGAAATGCATTAAAGTGACCCACTTTTATCTACTTCCTCAGTGAAGTTTCACTAATTCAAACATGACGAGCAAAGTTGAATACCTACAATTGGAATCTTCAACGAAACATCTTTCATTCAAGCATGGATAAAAGACCGTATGAGTCAATAATAATCCGACCAGAAATAATACACCTTCTTATACAATAAAGGTAGTGTAACAAAAACTTCACAGCTACTCATACGCTTCGAAATTTTTTCATACTGTGAATACCTTAGCGTCAAAAATCAGATGAATTTCTTTGCATTTTTTGGTCAAGAACTACCAAAAAAACTTTGGAAACAGAAACTTTAATCAAGCAATTGAAATTGATGCAGTATTTTCCGAATGCAAGGATAAGCTTCAATAATAATTCGTAATTTGCTGACCTTTGGCCTTTTTCGAAAGAATAGATAAGACCTTCTCATCAAAGCTTAACATTATCGTTTGTATTCTTGACGGCAATACTACCGAAAAAACATTTAAAACTTTAATGCTAAACATCCCACCAGAAGTAGTGCCTTTTTTGTGAAAGATCATGAAAAGTGTAAATAATTGCTAACTTCGGTGAAATTTGTTGAATTTAAAAAAATAGATAGTAGTTTGTCTTCAGAGTGAAACCATGCCCATTATATTCTTTGATAGAAAAACTATCCAAAAAAAATTCAAAGCATGAATTTGAATCGTGCTACCGGAAGAAGTACCCTTTTCCAAAAATGAAAAAAGTGTGAATAATTTATAACTTTGGTAACATTTATTGAATTTGAAAAAAATAAATAAGTCTTTATCGTCAGAGTGAAGCATTGTCTGTTCTATTTATTCATAGAAGAACTACCCAAAAGACTTTTAAAACCTAAATTCCAATCATGCTCTGTCAGGTACCGAAAAGAGCGCCTTTGTTAGAAAAAGAGGTGTTTTGTTATTGTAATCTTGTTAAAAAAATTTGAAGGAAAATTGTTTGCTAGGTTTTGCGAATGTGTAGTTTTTTTTCAGTTTTGATACAAGTCATGTAATAGAAACTCTGCGAGAGATCAAAAAGAGTGACTTTTTTTGTTAGAAAAGGTGATATTTTATTTTAATCTCGATAAAAAATTTTTAAGACAGAATGTGTGCTGGGTTTCGCCAATGTTCAGTATTTTTGTCACTTTTGTTACAAGTTATGTGACAGAAACTCTCCAAGAAATCGAAAGGAGTGACTTTTGTTGTTAGGAAAGGTGATTTGTTATTTTAATCTTGATGAAAAAATTTCAAGAAGGAATGTGTGCTGGGTTTCGCGAATGTTCAGTTTTTTTCTGTTTTGTTACAAGTTGTGTAACAGAAACTCTGTGAGGAATCAAAAAGAGTGACTTTTGTTGTTAGAAAATGTGATTTGCTATTTTAATCTTGATAAAAAAATTTCGAAAAAAATGTGTGCTGGGTCTCGCGGATGTTCAGTTTTTCTGTTAGTTTTGTTACAAGTTATGTAACAGAAACTTCACGAACAATAAAAAAGTGTGCATTTTTTAAAAAAAGTTGTTTTGTTACCTTAATTTTGTTAATAAATATTTGCGAGAAGGATTCGGAATTTAAACACTTTTGGAAGTTTGAACTTTGCGTTTTTCAATAAACAATGGACAGGCGACGACTCGACGGGGAGTTACCTATATAAGTACAGGTGGTCGCTAAAGGTCGCTCCTTATTGGTTGATTAAACCCAACTTTGAACCTTTCTCGAGCCGAAACTAAGCTTCGTACGAAATTTTGCAAGGGACTTTTTTTGTGTATTTTTCAGTGCACTATCACATAGTGCAAGAAGTTGTATAGGTGTTTGGACACCCTCTACATGTCAAACAAAAAAATATGGAAAACTATATGCAGGAGTAGGTCACAAAATTTTTTAAATTTTTTGTACATGTCGTAGGTATTGAGAAGAAGCAGGCAGGCGGCTGTCTGTCTAGAGATTCAGCCAACTGCCGACGTTTAGAAGAATATGGCATACAATCATTTCTGTTGTGATAAAGGATGAACCTTTTTTGATAATGAAGACTAATTAATGAAAAGAGAATTATTCGCGTGTATTTCAAAATAAATGCGAAATATGCACGCGAGTGTTTGTACTGCCCGCCTTGTGGCTGCGGAGCTACTCAACTTCGCTGCACTAACTGCGCCTTTCTCTCTACCCTTTGGACCCCCTCGTCAACGATCGAAATTCTAGAAACACCCTGAACCATGGGACCTTAGATCGGGGATTCAGTATATATTCTTCTAAACGCCTGACGAATTTTAGCCAATTAGTTTGGAGGGGAGTTTTACGTCGCGGTGGCCTTAAGGAAGTGGAGTGGGAGAGAATGGAACAAGTCTCAAACAAAGCAATCCAAGCTTTGCTTGATAACGATGAGAAAGCAGGAGATCCGGAGGCTCATGTGGAGATGACAAGAAGCCACGAGGCTTCTCCGGTCAGGAAACTTGAAGGTGGACTGGGTGCCCTGCAGAGTTATAAAGAAGGTGGAGGCTGTTGGGCGCTACCGTTGTCAAGGCTACGGCCACCTGGCGGCTATCTGCACTGGTTCTGATAGGACCACGAGTTGCTGGAGCTGCGGCAGAGGGTCATAGGGCTGCGGAGTGCAACAGCACCCCACAGTGCTACCTAACTAAAGAAAATGGTTTGTTGGGACAACAAGCTTCTCATTAGTAGAGATGGTATAAGCTGCGACAACTACTTCGATGGTAAAACTAACTAACCAGTTTTATGTGGAAAAATTTGCCATTGATACTCCTACTTAGTTCATATTAGTAAGGATAGTAATTGTAAGCCCAACAAATGGTAGTAGTCACATTTACCACCAATGTATTTTCCCACAAATGACAGGAGTAAAGGTTACAAGTCTTGTTCCTTGGTGAGATTGGCAGAACTGAAGCCTGAGCAGTGCTGCCAATATTCAAACCGAAATATCGCATCAAGTTCACGAACGTCGCCATGTACAGTTATTAAAACATACTGCGAGTTCATAATCTGCTGGACACTTGGAGATCAAAAGATTACTTCGAAAAACTCCAAGGTAAGTAAAAAATTGTTCATTCGTTAGACATGAAGCTTTCAGGATTTCATGTAAGTAATATAACCTCGTTAGACCGATGAGTTATTCAGGTGAAAATAATTAGGGAAGATTCACATTAAATCCACGTGGAATTCGAGTGGAAATTAACTATAAATTCTCGAATCGTTTTGCAACAATGTTACTACCATAATAGATTTAATGCTTTCACGATGATTCATCATAGTAAAAAGTTTTACTTGTGTCGTATTCCGAAGTTAATTCGAAATTATCAAAATGTGTGGTCGCAACTTCCGAAAGCTGATCTCCCCTAAACAATTTCAAAGTATTTGTTTTACGTCTTATATTGAAATTAGACTTTGTTCTTATAATTTGTGCAATTGGTATTTTATTTAAAACTAAGGAAAAATGGTCAAACAAATGAACGCCAAGCCTAAACCAATTTTAACTCGGAAGGGCTTGCACATACCGGTTTTTTTTATTATGTTTTTGGATTGTCTCTCAAGTATTTTAAGCCTGAAATTTAATTTAATTTAAGTTGGACCTTTTTGAAAAAGCTCAATTTTTCTTTTTGAATTTCTTAGCATATTTCCATGAAATCCCATGAAAATTTAAGCTTTATTTGCTGAAAATCTTTAATATCTCATTTTAAAATGAGACATAAGTGCAATATCCTGGCACCTTTGAAAACGCTAGAAAGGAAATGCAAGAATTGAGTTTATTCGAAATTTCTGTATTTTGAACCATCAAACGCCTAAAATAGTCATAACAGAAATTAGAGTATGTAAAATTATCTGTCAATTAAAACTATATATAACGTTTTATCTATAATAGTTCACGAGATATGACCTTCAGAACTCAGTTCTTAGTAAAAAAAATTTCATTTTGATTTTTTGTGAAATGTGTCTTTCCTTATGCTTTTTAGGTAAACATCGTATGCACTTGAAGATGGCCCGAAGTCGAGATATCGTGTCAGCCAGATTAAAGCAGGGATAACTTCAGGCTGCCATACCAGCGATATTTTTATTAACAAAAAAAAATTGATGTATTACTTTCAAACCTCTTTTTTATGTACTAAAGGTTTGATATTAATAATTTAATTTAACTATGAGAAAAAAATGTTCAAAGAAAGTCATTGAAGATGGCAAACTGCACCCTTGACTAATAAGTTCATAGTGAATGTTCCATAAGAGGTGTTTTCCAATGGGACGACGTAACTTTGAAGTCATTAGAGCTAGAAAATCGTATTTTTCAGATTTGCAGGGAATCCAATCTACTTAAATCTATAAACATACATTGTTAACCTCAAGTGTTTAGGAAAAGAGGCATTTCACAAAAAATGAAAACAGAAATATTTGTTAAACTAAAAATTGAATTCTGAAGGTAATATCTCGTGAACTATAAGTATAAAACCTTATATTTTTTCATTTACAGATAATTTTACACACTTTAATTGCTGCTATAAATATATTAGGCCTTTAATGCTCTTGAATGCAAAAATTTCAAAAAAAAAAATTAATTTTTACACCTATTTTCAACATTGTTAAAAGTGTCAGGATATCGCGCGATGTTAAACACTCAAATCTTATTTTAATATAAAAAATGAAAGAGATTCAACAAATGAATTATCACTTTCCATGGGTTTTCATGAAAAAAGCAAAAAAATTCTACATGAAAAATTGAAAATTGAGGTTTGTCAAAAATGGCTAAACCGAATTTTCTCATTTTAGACTTAAAAAACTTCGGATGCATCCCCAAAATATATTAAGAAAAATCTGGGATGTGCAAGCCCTTTTAGATAAATTTTTTTTAAGGCTTGACTAATTTTTTTTGTCAAATAAAATGAAATATTTCTCTGATTGCGAATGATATATAGCCCACGATTTAGTATGAAGAAATTTTTTATCTATCCAATCATTTGTAAGATTCCACGGCTTGTCGCGATCTTGGCTTACGTAGCAGCCATTTATTACTTCAACGCTTCATATTACTCAATACTCTCGTCATCGGTATGATAATTTGAACAAGTAGAATTTCATCACCTGGAGCAAACAGTTTGCAGATTAAACCAACGAAGGCCACATCTCGCGGCTTACTTACATTAAGAAAAAAATATCATTGTTGAGCTGGTAAATAAAAATGAATCAAGTAATTTTATCTGGCAATAATTAACGAAAAACCTTGATATTATGTTTCATTTTGTTTTAATGTGGCCTGTTAAGGCATCTTGACTTTATTTTATTTATTCAACCCAGGGGTACAGATCTCAATAGGAATCTGAAGTATCAAACTCATAATAAATTCAATTTTTTCAATGGATTTTTTTTTAAAATTTTTTTCGAAAACAGAGAAACAAGTTCTCAAAATTTTACTACGAGCCGGATTTGAACCGTCACCTTATCTGTTTATGAGAGGTGTTTTGAACCAATTCAGCTATCGTAGCACGCCAGTGAAAAATCTTAGCACCCAGGTGGAAAAGTTATGCATAGTGAAAAAAATTACGTATAATCTTTTCCACTATGCATAACTTTTCCGCCTGGGCACTTCTACTTCATAGTAAGTTGATACATGTCATTCTATAAAAAAAATCTCAAAATACTTTGTTGATCGTAGTTTTGGAGATATTCGCGTTTTTGTGGACAAAGGTCTAAAATATCCGTTTTGGGGTTTCGATGGAAAATTATACTTGAATCTATGCTGTATCCGGTAACACTATTTTTGTTTACCGGAAGTGACTGAAAGTGGATAAATTTTATGTTTCGAGAAAAAATATATCACGTGCGCTCATGACATAGTCAACTTTAGATGCGTTTTTCTCGAAAAGCAGGTTGTCGAAGTTCCAAGTCCAAAAGTTCATGGAGACTCATTTTTTAACCTAGAGGGTTCTTTCTGGGCCTGAAATGTCGGAATCACGGGGATGAAACATATTATAACTTAAGATACTGGCCTTAGGAACTTAACTTTGTGTAATGTACGATACAGATTCATAAGTACGTATTTACATTGTCTAACATGATTTTTTTTCTTTGAAATCACTCTGAATGATTCTTATAGAATTTTCTCGCAGATTAAAAATCCGTTGAGAAAAATACTCTAGCATGTATAGTTTTTTGAAAAATGGAATCAAAAAATAAAAAAGTACGTAAAAAGCGGTTTCCAACGGCTGCGTGATAATTTTCTTGAGTTTTTTATACAATAGCTTCAAAATAAAAGGCTCAAGCTTTTACTCTAGTCTAAGTTGAAAATTCTAGCACATTTCATTTTTTATAGGCTTACAAAAAGTGCCAAAATTTTTTTTTTACTTTTCGACCCCGTTTTTTCAAAGAAACTACACAAGCTAGAGTTTTTTTTTCAATGAATTCTTATTCTACGGGAAAAATCCTATAAGAATCACCCAGAGTAATTTGAAAGAATGAAAAAAGTCGTAAAATGTCGAAAAGTGTTATATAGCTTCGTATCTACTAAATCAATTATAATAATCACATTAAGTAAAACATTCAATAGTAAATAGTATTTTCTGAATATCATAATATAATATAATATAATATAATAATATAAGTATATACAAGAGAACTTCTGTTTACAAAATATTCTACATTTAACTCCGGGGAAATAACAAATTGATATTGTATGAGGAAAAACTTTATCATCAGATTACCTTCTACACTTCACAGTATTTTAAAAGAATAGTGTGTAAGAAATTATTAGAAAGTATAAAAAGGAATCATGAGTTTGTCTCGAGCGCTCATGTTTGAAGAAATCTTAAGCCTGTATGATATACAAACATGTTGATATTTCATGACAAATTTTAAAATAAACCATTTTCGACATTTTGAAAGTAAAATAGCAATAAGATCTGCTTCTCTAAGCTTGAAATATAAAAATTATAATCCCATCATTATTATTCTTTATGATGCGATTGATTGAACAAATAATTGCCAGAATAAAATTCTAATTTTATTGATTTTTTGCGCCCTCAGTTTGTATATAATATTTATTTTTGTTAAATATAAAAAATGTCCTTATTATCCTAATAAAACTTATTTTCTTCATATTTTCATACTAAAAGTTAATTATGTAAAATAATTTCAAAAAGCATCAAGTAGTTCATGGTGGTCGCTGAACCGGGAATTTTCCAGGCAGGGAAACATTTTTTTTAGTATTAAACAATATATTACTGTTCATTAAAAATGAGCAGTTATAAATCAAATATAATTGTTATATAAATAAAAATTGAACAATTATTAATTTAAAACGACTTTAAATCAAAATGATTTGACTTTTGATTAAAAAAGTGTTCAGTTAAAAAATTTTTAATTGTTCAGTTCTTAAAGTTTCTAGCTCAAAATTGCTTAAGATGATATAATCTTGAACATTTACAAATTTATTCATTCATGCTTCGAATTAGAGCATTAACAATGATAGCGTGGATTTATTTTTTTTAATGCCATTCAATTGAAAATTTTTTTATTTAAAAGTGATGAAAGCTTCTATTCAATTCGTGTAAATCATTGAGCGTTTGAATAATAATTACTCAGTTTGTTCAGTTATTTCAATAATAATAAGCTCGTGTTACCGGACAACACCGAATTGTTGTACGGTCTTTTTCGGGCTTCTAAGTCGGTTATTTTGGCCGAATAAATACATCTAAGTGGAATTATATTTTCACGCCTTGAAGTATATTCAATAACATTTAATTATTAATCATATTAAATGTGGAAAATGAACTCATAAGCCATAAGATTAATCGAAAACTTTTTTGTTGCCGATTCATAAATGTGCAATTAATTCTAAACAACTACGTGTATTTAATAATTAGATCTTAAACTTTCTTCTAAAAGATATAAAACCGTAAAGGAGAAGGCAGTCGGGGACACGTTACCGAATGACCTTTATTCATATTTAATCGAATTTATTTTTATAAGGAGTGAAGTAAAAATAACTAGCACATAGAATATTATTGTAGAGAAAACGCTCAATAAAGCTCTGTAATAAGGAAAATTATTCTTCTGAAGCATATAATATTGCAGGGACA
>JAUMHM010084386.1:0-12442 GCA_032362435.1 Melikaiella ostensackeni | reverse complement strand
TTTTATTGTCTTTTTTATTTTCCTTTTTCGAATAAAAGATGGGCGGTAAATTTTTTCCTGCCTAGGGGCGGCAAATTTTGTCCTGCCTAGGGGCGGCAAATTCCTAAGTCCGCCACTGCTGTTAATCCCATATTTATTTCCCTTTTCTACATTGCTTCCCACCCTTGACTACTGATGGAATTTCGCTTTAAAATTGACAAAGAAAGTACACACTTTTCCTCCTTTCCTCCTTTTTCAAATTTTATACTTTGAGAAATTTTACAATATTTTGCATTCAGTCCATTTCAAATCAGACATGTTCTACATCGGAAGTTACGATATCTCTCAGCGACAAAATATGTTGGTTTTAAGAGTAAATTAGGCGACTCATATTTTTGCGAATTGAGAAAAAAATTTCCCCGATGTTACATGTATTTAAATTTTGACTTTTATTTGAAAAAAACACACTATTTTTCATTAAGCATCTATAGTTTTTGATCTAATTCAGAAGTTCCGATTTTTTTTTTAAATTTTGATAAGGCTCACCGTCCTTCTTCAAAATCCGTTAGAAAATCAAAAAAGGCCAAATTAACATAGTGGCGACGATTTGTTTGGAAATGTGAAAAGCTGATTTTAACAAGAAACCAAACACTTATATTTTTTGCCAATTTTTCGGTGAATTTGGCTTTTTATAAGAAAGACATACTGTGAGTTTTGTGTGGGCTAAATCATTTCTGTGGACAGAAGAAAATCAATTTTTTTCTGAAAAATTTGACGAAAACTAAATCCAAATTTGTTGTTGTTGTTAATACATTTTTTAAATTGTTTTCTATTCTAGGTTGAAGGTCCCTTTGAATTATAAAACTCAATTTTTGATTTTAATTGCCAAATTTTAGTGGGGATTTTGACATCAATTTTTTTTCTGGAATCGCTACTAAAACATAGCAATTGAGATTAAAAAGTGTGTCAAATAATTTCGAGGGACCTGTGACCTAAAATGACAAACAATAAAAAAGATTTATGAACAACAGACCGAAAGTCGGATCAATTTCTTGTGAACATTTTTCAGCAAAAAAAGTTTTTGTTGAAATCCCCACTTGAATATAGGAACTAAAATTTAAAAATGGGTCTTATTATTTGAAGACACATTCGGCCTAAAATACTGAGCAATAAAAAATTTATTAACAACAAACAAAAATTTAGATCAAGTTTCCGTCAAATTTTTAAGAAAAAAAGTTGATTTAGAAATCCCCACTGAATTATGGCAATAATAGTTCAAAATTGACGTTGATAATTTGAAAGGATCTTTAATCTAAAGTAACAAACAATAAAATAAATTTATCAACAACAACAAAAAATTTGGATCCAGTTTTTGTCAAGTTGTTCAGAAAAAAAATGATTTTGAAATCCCCACTAAAATATAGCAACTAAAATTTAAAATTGTATTTGATAATTTAAAGTGGCCTTTGACCTAAGATACCAAACAATAAAAAAATTTATCAACAACAAACAATAATTCTGATCAAATTTCTGTCAAATTGTTCAGAAAAAAAGTTGATTTTAAAATCCCTGCTAATATATGGCAATTAAAATTGAAAATTGTGTTCGATAATTTGAAGGGACCTTTTACCTATAGTACCAAACAATAAAAAAATTTATCAACAACAAACAAAAAGTTAGATCAAGTTTCTGTCAAATTTTTCAGAAAGAAAGTTTATTTTGAAATCCTCACTAATGTATGGCCACTAAAATTGAAAATTGTGTTTGATAATTCAAAGGTTCCCTTGACCTAAGATTCCAAACAATAAAAAAATTTATTAACAACAAACAAAAATTGAGATCAAGTTTTTGTTTAATTTTTCAGAAAAAAAGTTGATTTTGAAATCCCCACTAAAATATTACAATTAATATTGAAAATTGCGTTAAGCGATTTGAAGGGACCTCTTACCTAAAATACCAAGCAATGAAAACATTTTATTAATAAAAAACAAAATTTTAGATCAAGTTCCTGGCAAATTTTTCAGAAAAAAAGTTGATTTTGAAATCTCCACTAGAATGTGGTATTCAAAATTGAAAATTGTGTTTGATATTGTGGATGTTATGATAGTGTTAATGTGTTTGAAATTTTATTAAGTTAGGGAATATTCGAAATTATTGTTCACAGTAAATTATGGCAGATAATGGTTTTTCTGTGTGTATTTATTGCGGGAAATCTAACCTCAGAAATGACAATGAACTATCAACACTAATGGTGAGTTTTATTTACAAGTCGGTGGGAAAATTTTTAATGTGGTGCATTAGTTAACATTACGGTATCGCATGATACATTTATCCACTTTTCACAGTTATTTTTCAATCAATTTAACAATAAACAACTTTAAATACGGATGAGAAGTTTGTAAACAACTCGTCACCAAAAGTTCCGCCCCAGACCTACTTTCTGAACCGTGCGCATGTGCGGGCATCCATGTTTGTGCGCGAAACTCGAAAAGACCCCTGTTCAATATATTTTTGAGTGGTGCTGTCGAAGGGGGGTTGCATTCTTTAAGAATATTTTAACATGCAACAACCTTATGACCGCGATGAGATGGACCTTATTGTAGAAGACCAAATTCAACCAGAAGTTGGAAAAAAATATAAATGTGAGTTTTCTGATAGAATCTTACTTTTCTTATTTTCAGACAAATCGTGACCATTTTGTTAATTTCAAACTCTTTTCAAATTTTTTTATTTTGAGAAATTTTAAAATATTCTGAATTGAATCCATTTCAAATCAGGCAGGTTCTACACTTCAGGTCACAGAATCTCTCAGCGACGAAATATATTGTTTTTCAGAGTTAGAATTTCGTAGATGTATGAAAAATGTAGGGAGATTCAGTTATGAATTTCGTAAATTTAAGATGCAGTTATGTAAAAGTAGCGAAAATTTCATTAAATTCTTCACTAATTTGTGACGTACTTCTGTTAGAGAATATGACTTCATTAGAGATTGTGTCCTTGAGAATTTTTTCAAAATTTAATAAACTGATACATCAAGCCATAGAGTTTAGATAGATAGAGGTCAAAGATGAATTTGACTTTTTTTGAATTAAGGGTTCTTTTTTCTTAGTTTTACTGAAAGCAAAGCTTACTTTTTTTTCTTTGAACACCTTCAGGTTGAAAAATCAACTTCTCAGTATTTATTCATGAAAATATGCATTCGATAGGTTTTGTGTGGATACCATCTTCTTCAACGACTTATGACTGCTTTCATATCAATTTGGAACAAAAATTTCTCACTACAGTTACGATAATGTTCTTCATACCCTTTCTATTGAACATAAGCATCATTAATGACCTCGAAAATTGTTTGGTAACGGAAAATAATTAAACATTTTTTTCTTTTTCAGAGGCCACCCTAAAATATTATATATTTATATTTTGAAAATTTAACTGACCAGAAAAGCGAGCCCATTGCTAGACCAATGCAAAATTGAATGTGTCCGACTATAAAATGTACGAAGGTGCACTTGTCGATGCAATTTTAATGTTGCGTCATAGCATCTTGAGGTATATTAGATCTAAATTTCACACATGACTGAAATACACGTATGCGTCGCTTCCGTAAAAGGAAATAAGGAAATTGAAGTCTTCTCATACGAAGCGATATTAAAATATATTACACTCAAATCTTCTGAGCTTTGAAATATATCAGAGAAATTTTCTTCGGACACTTTATAAAACATTCTATTACTAAAATTTTTTAAGAAAATTATCATCAGCTCATATTGATCATAAATAATATATTTGACAAATTTAGACTTATTTTAAAAGGTGGTAACTTACTATTGTATCTGTATAGAAGAAACCGTTTTTGATCAGACACGGTACTCACAATCAGTCAGTCAAGAATAATTTATTTTTAGTCAGATCAAAATGATCCAACTTTGTGAATCAAGAAGTAAATTTTTATAATCTAGAAGCTTTTTAAAGTCATAAGAGCAACAGGTGATTTTTCAGATAATTTTGAATTTCGGGGCTGGGGGAAATTCAAGTTTTCCTATGTTTGCCTATCAGTCAAATACCCTTCGGGATTCATTTTTTATTTTCGTTAGAAAGTATCTCTTTTGCTTCCGCTAGTTAGAAAATTTACAAGTTTGGGGTTGATTCAAAATTTGAAATTTTTTTGCATTTTTCACATAACTTTCTAACATTCTCAGAGCGACAGGAATTTTTGACAGAATTTTCAATAATTATGTTTTCATGATATCAATGTTTCGATTCTCAATTAATGCATAAAAAAGAGATCCAGAAATACACATTTGATTGTTACATCTTATCTTGATGCAATTTCGGGCTCAACTTAATAGACACGCCTAGTCTGAATGAATTTTTACTTAAAAGGGCTTGCACATCTCGGTTTCTTTCTGACTTTGTTTTCGGGATGCCTCCCGAATCTTCTAAGTCTGAAATTAAAAAAATCATGTGGGCCTGTTTCGAACAAACTCAGTGTTTCAAAAAATTATTTGGTATATTTTCCTAAAAACCTATAAAAAGTAAAACTTCATTTGCTGAAACTCTGTCATTACTTCTTTTAAAACAAGCTCTATGTGTTCAACATCAATCGGTATCTTGAAACATTCAAAAATGTTGAAAATGAGTGAAAAAATGGATTTTTTTGGTAATTTATATATTTTAATAATTCATTATTAATTATCTATCTTATCTATTTTATTAATTGATTTCTTTATTTTCAACGCCTAGGGTAGTCAAAACAGAAGTTAAAGTGTATAAAAGTATCTGTAAATTTAGAAGGGGACGTTTTATCTCTAATCTTTCACGAGATATGACCTTTAGAAGTCAGTTTTCATTTTGAAAAATATTTTTGTTCTAATTTTTTTCAAAATAGCTCACTGCATATGAATTTTAGGTGAAAGTTGACCATATATGGATTAAAGTAGACTCAATTCCCAATAAATCTAAAAAGATGATGTTCTCGCATTAATAAGTTTCAAGTTGTGGCGTCCCAAATTAAATACTCTTTACTGAACATTAAGCTTTTTTCGAAATATCTTGTTTTCGATGAATCCTAAATGAAAGTTTGTGAAACTAGAACCCCTGCTAAATAATTGTTACAGTTTTTACTTGGAAGTTTGGGGTCACTTAAAATTATAACTTTTTATCAATCATATAATAAAAGGTTTGATGAAAGTGTTATATTTTTCACCTAACATTTTATGTAAAACACTTTTTATTGTACATTGAGCATTTTTTAATACATCTTGTTTTCATTAAATCATACATCAAAATGTAAGACCTTTTTGCTCAAAAAATATTGTCAAGGTCATATAGACAACTTTCGTCTAAAATGCATATGAGAGGAGATATTTCACAAGAAATGAAAATTAAAATATTTTTTTAATTAAAAACTGTCTTCTGTAGGTCATATTTCGAGAATTATTAGAGATAAGACGTCTTTTTTTCAATTCACAGATCACTTTATACACTTAAACTTCTGTTGAGACCACTTAAGGCGTTAAATGCTCTAAAATGAAGAAATTTCAGAAAATCTCCATTTTTTAACTTATTTTTAGCATTTTCGAAGGTGTCAAGATGTCGCACGATTTTGAACACATAGATCTTACTTTAAAGTGAAAACTGGAATGTTTCAGCTGATGAAGTTTCACTTTTCATAGGTTTCTACGAAAATATACTAAGAAGCTTGAAAAAGCAGAATATTGAGTTTTTTTGGAAAGGCTCATACGATTTTCTCATTTGAGGCTTAAAATAATCGGGAGGCATCCACAAAATATAATTAGAAAGGAACCGAGATGTACAAGATATTTGAAGTGAAAATTGGTTCAGGCTAGGCATACAGAGATTTAGTTTTAGCACACTAAAAAAGAAAAAGATCATAAGTCTATCCTTCTTCGTCTGGCTTTAAGCGCTGACAACTTGAATTCGTCAAATTTTGGATCTCAAAACAAGACTTTTTTTACAGTACATATAGTTCCAAATACCCTGTAACCTTTTCTTTTTTTCTAGGCAAAAAATTGTGTTAAAATCTTACCTTGGAAGGTTCATTTTTAGTCTGACTTTTTATATTCTTAGCCTTTTTTTCAAGTTTTGAAGCTGAAATATGAAAACTTTCGTTTTTAAATTCCACACATTAAAGGTTTCGTTCATTTTCGCGGGTGAATAGCTCATAGGGAAAAAAATATAAAAACCCAGGACTCACAGTATGTACAAACTAAGTCTTCATTCTATCTCTCTAAAAATTTCGCGCTGGTCCTGAGCCTTTTTCTATCAAAATATCGATTTTCGAAATATCCCGAAAGATTAATACTTTGACGTTTGCTTAAACGAGATAACAACTAATTTGCAGTAGGCTCAATATTTAAAAATTCAAATTTCTCCTATTCGAATCACAAAAGCTAACTTCAGCTTACTCAGTCTTTACCTCAATTAACCAAACCTCAAGTTATCAAACTTCTGGGCCATTTTGAAAATCGATGTTTTACCTCGATAAACTGGAGAAGCGACTAACTTGAAGTTGGCTTAATATTTCAAGATTCAAATTCCTTATATTCGAATCACAAAAGCTAACTTCAATTTACCTGGTCGTTACCTCGATTAATTAAACCTCAAAACAGCGAACTTCTGGCCTTTTTTGAAAATTGATATTTCAGTGGAAAAAGGCTCGGAAACTGCGCGACATTTTCAGGGAGGCAAAATGAAGATCTGATTTACAAACACTGTAAATTCGAGTTTTTCTCATTTTTCTCCCTATGAGGTATTTGTGCACTTTGCTTCCCCATTATGATTAATTAGCAAATATATTTACTTCCTTATAGGAAATGTCAAAACGCAAAAATACAAATCGGTCATCAAAACGCACCGAATCAAAGAGTCTCTTTTATTCTTGTATAAACTTGAAATTATGTTGATGAAAAAAGTATATTGGTAAAAAACACTTTTTTTCAAATATTATAAATGACTATAACTTCCGTACTCTTTGAGAAAATGTATTTATATTATAGGTGAATCGATTCGTCTCAAATCAAGGAATCTTCTCCGTTCTTGCATCGATTCTGAATTATGTTAATGAAAACAGGTTACCTATAAAAAACCGATTTTTCAAATATCATGAACGACCATAAATTCCTTACTCTTCAATGAAATATATTAATATTATATATTAATCGATTCGCCTCGAGTCAAAGAATCTTCTATATTCTTGCATCAACTCTCAATTATGTTAATGAAGAAAGTTTTACTGCGGAAAACTTATTTTTTTAATATTATGAAGTGCAAAAAAATTTAATGAATATTTATAAAAATCCTTCGGTTATTTTTGAGTGATTAGTTATGAAAATAAGCCCTCCAAATTTCATCAATTTATCTGCATTATTCTTCAAGTTATCGTGTTCACAAAAAAGTATGACACACACACACATGTACACACATATCTGCACACACACACGTCCGGACAATTGCATAGAACAATGTATTGGATATTCTTGAATTGAGGAACGTTACAATCAATGAATTAAAAAATTTTCTAAATTTTTTAAAGACAGAAATAAAATCTATTTTCTTATGAAATTTTTTTGTGTACTGAAAATAAACACCCAGAAAGTTCACAATTCAAAAATAGACTTTGAGACTACCTATTTTTTCGACTCGTTAGAGACAGATGTATAATAAATGTACACAACAGGAAGAAAAAAGAGGGAGAAAAAAGAAAGAGTCAACCAAAACCATAATTACACTCTTTCTTTTCTCCTTCTTTTTCATACTATAGGGAACCAACATGTTTCGCAGCCAATTTAGACTTCCGCATCAGGAGTAATTTATAGGATAACTACAGTTATGGATAATGAAACATATATTAATTGTGTATATGTGCATGTCAGCTTTTCTTTGTAACCAAATTCAAATATATTTATTAAATTTATTGATATTCTCATTCAAAGTTACTTTTTTATCTTTTTTTGTTGAAGTCGAAACATATTTTCTTGTTAATATGAAATATCTTTTTCGGAGAAACCATAAAACTTGCATTCTATCAATAATTCTTTCTATAATGCATCCAATCTAAGTTTTTACCAACTGAATAGATACTCCTATACCGGACTTTCAGTAATATTTTTTATGAAATCACATTCCGCCAAATTTTTTTTTCATTAATTACACTGAAAGTTATATCAACAAAAACATGAAAATGAGAAAAGATGAAAGAATTCTTAAAAATTACTTTCTGTGTACAATACTCAAAATGTTGTAATTCAAAGTTCGACAAACACTTTACATACCGCAACACTAATTAAACAAAAATTTCAAATATTTTTCGAAAATGTTTGTAAATTTTGTTAACTTTTTTTTCTTTTTGAAGATAGAAGCATAAATCAACTTTTTTAATATAAACTTTTTTAAATTATGATAAAAAATCCTTCACCGGAAAGAAATTCAGAACGAGAAGAACTGAATTGAAGCAGAGCATTTTTACGACTGACTCGTATGTAGCCACTTAGACAAACAAAAAAGGTTTTACCATTCTTTTGAAAGAGAGATTAACCAGTCCGAAAATCGTCGAAAAAATTATCTGTTCGAAGAATGCCAATAGATTTTAGGAAACTATACAGCAAGCCTTAGTCCGAAATATCAAGATTCAGAATTTATTTTAAAGAAAAAATAATAAGATAGAAAGGTATTTTAACATTAAAATATAAAATGTAATTTTCAATTGAAAACAAATATTATATCTCAAATTATGTACATCCTTCTAGCAGCCTTATTATATATATATATATATATTAAAAAATTGGTCAAACAACCACCGCAGGGTCCCCCTGGGAGCGACTGCCATCCATGAAAATGACACCATTCATTTTTTTAATTGAACCAACACTTTTCGAGAAAAATAAAAAAAGGGTAAAAAAAATATATACTTTTTCCATACTTTTAAAAATTACTGGACATTCTTTATTCTAGATACTAATGGGCTTTATAAAAAATATGAATTACCCGTTTCAGTCCCTAAAAACGCTGATTTGTGAGTTTTTTATTATTATTCAAAATTTCACAATAGTTAATTAAGAAAGAATTAAATTGTTTTAACACTGCATGAACAAAGTCATAACAGCTATCGAAGTTATTTCTAAAAGTCATCCCGAACTCATTAAATCTGAACTCCACCAGGTAGCTGCTTTCAGAGTCCCACCCAATACCTACCCCAACCACCCAACCACGTGCGTATGATCTGTATTTACGTCAGTTTGAACAGCGACTTCGTCCTGAAAGTGGGCACAATTTGCCTGGACTTTAGCGTAGCTCTATGACGTCATCCCTCTGTTCACTCGTGGGTGATTTACTTTCTTCAGTAATGATTTTGACGGCTCGTTCAACCGCTTGCGAATGACAGGGGAACTGAGTCAAATCAACTGGTCTTTGTCGAAATAACTTTGTCGAAATCCATATGTTCCGCATAACTTGTGTCTTGAAAATTCGATTTCGGGACGAAAAACTTTCGTACGACTGGTTTGGGCTTTTATTCTTTTTCCCTGCTTTGCTTCCGTTGCTAATGAACTGCTATTAGAATTTCAAAGGTGATAGCTGCTTCTCTAGCTTTTAATATGAAGTCTAGACCTCTCTGACGTACCTCCAGCTATTATCAGTAGCCGTGGACAAAAGAATGTTTTCTGAGTGTGCAAAAAAGGCACTTCAGTGAATCGGCTTGTCCACTACTGCCCTCAAATTCAGAAGCAGGTACCTTGTTAGACGAATCAATTTAAAAAGAATACTAGCACCTTTTGGAAAACCACATGGAAACGTAGACTCGGCAAATGAAAACAGTCAGCGTGATCAGCTCAGAACAAGGATCATAAGTGGCAATGCATTTCTTCGAAATTCTACTCGCTGTATTAAGAAATCTCGAGTACACCATTACTCTAGGATTGACATCGGCAGATTATCTGGGCATTTTTCTGTTACAATAGCTACCCATATCTCGCGTAAATATTTTTGATCAGTATTAAGATCTGCCGAATCAACACTCAAGAGTTCGATTAGATCCTGCTCTATGCCCTCATATGGAATACTTTGGAAACTGTATATGCAGTACAAACCTGCTAATAGCCGAACTCTCTAAAAGCCGAACCCCTTCCCTTCGTCCTAGCTCGCTAATAGCCGAACTGACATATTGCTCAAGTTGCGTGCGCAACGAAAGACAGTACCGTAGTATGCCACACGTTATGCAACTTAACCTCAAACTATACCTTTAAATACAGCAAGTAATGATGAGATAAATTGACACGTCCCTGAAATCGTGAGCGCGCACTTGGTAAAAGGAATTCAGCTATTATTGGGGTTTCCGGTTTCACCGATTCGGCTATTAGCGGGTTTGCACTGTAATAAGCAACATTTCACAATTTTTCAGTGATTATCCTACAGGTCCCGAAAACGCTTTTGAACCTGACGTTTTGCCGTCAAAGCTCTCAAAAAGGTATCGAAGCTCAAGCTCATTGATATGCATTAGTCATATTGACCACTGCAAAGGTTTTGCTAGGATTTCTTCAATTATCGCGTTGATTCCATTTTCACAAGCAGTACACTGAAAGTCTTTAATAGGTCAGTCTGCAATATGTCATTCCGAGAATTTCGTTTCAGAGCGAGGGGACGAAGGTGTACAGAGAGCGCGGCACTCTCAAGTCAGCAAACTCGTCCAGCACCGCACTAACAAAGCTGGCTGTATCACAAGCGCATAATTTCGTCAGTTTGCACGGTCCACACTTCGCTTCATTCGCTTTCAGTGTTTACGTTATGTGTTACAAAAATATCGCAGGAAAACAAAAGGCAGCATTTATCCGTCAAAACAAACAAACATTTAAAGAAATTTAATAATTTTTTTTACTGCGAACGAAAGGCACATAGAAATGGTTCATGCGGCCCTGACTGTTGACATTTGAGTCGGTTGGCTTTATGTCCAAGGCCATTTTAGGCAAGAACCAAAGTCGGTCCTAAATTGGAATTTCAGTGTATTACTTAGAAATTCTAATATTGAGGTAGACACTCCTTTTGCATCAGAGGATTTCGGTGTAACATTTTCTACATATTGAGAACCTGTCTCTTGTCCAAAAGCTATGCGTTCCTTTTGGATTCATACAACCTTATGTATTCCGGCTTTTACTTCGGTTTGATATTTTCATCCAGCAAATATAGTACTTCCAGATTTATATTCTGAGATTGTGAACGCGTTAAATCTTGTCGCTTTTGGTTTCTGCTTCGCCAAACTTTACTTCTGTCAACTATCAGAGACATGTCATCTTTCGTTAGTAAGCCACGATCTCACAAAGTAACCGTCACAACGGCAGCTACAGCTGTGTTCGTAATAACATACCGATCTTTTTCTCGTGCCACTGTTGGCAATGACAGATAAATTCATTTTACACCTAAGGGAGCTAAATGATGATTCGGGGGTACGAAACCTTTGTCGCACATCTCAGGCTCTCTCAAAGAGAATGAAGATTGAAATAAACTAATCTACAATATTTATAGCATCTTCGAAGAAAAAAATTTTATTTGATACATATAAAAAAAATTCTCATGAAATTTTAAATAACAATATAAAATTAACCAAACAACAAATTTTTTTCGCAATTTCTTTTATATATCTCAAAAAAGGTTGGTTCAATAGAAAAATGCATAAAGTAAAAAAGATGTATTTTATAGAGGTCTACAACTTTTCTTTGAACATTTTTCAATATAACCAATAATGTTGGGGTAAATCAAGAAAGACATGTTTTTTCCAGTTTTTCGGGCAATCTCGGCATGATCGGCTAGACATTTTTTTTATCAGAACCAAATTTTTCACAGTTGCTTGTTATATAAAAAGGAAAAGAATAAATCCAGTTCCAAGACCTTTTTTGTGATGAATCGAGTAGTTCTACGACATTCGTGCACTTCCACAGCCGTCGTGGAAATACTCATCATAAATCGTGTACTTCCGAGACGGTCTTGGCAGTACTCGATTCATTGCGAAATTGTAAATACACTTATATATTTTATTTGAAAGATAGATTTAATAATAATTATGTAGTTATCATTTCTTTATTTCATTTTACAACTAAGTAATAAGCTGTGGGCTTAGTTTTCTCCAGTTTTGATTGTTTTTTAGCCATCGGTAATTTATGGTAATTTATTATGGATACGTACCGGGTACTTCCAAGACTCTATGTATAATTGTATACACCGTGCACTACCTGGACTATACTGATGATTAGGTTAGAAAGATTGTAACGTACCTGTACACTGTCAGAAATGTTTGCAATTTTGATATACATTTAATATAAATTTGTATATTGAATAAAAAATCGAGTATTTGAAATCGCCATTAAGAGACTATATATTTCATTTCACACACACACACACACACACACACACACACACACACACACACACACACACACACACACACACAAACCGA
>JAUMHM010084384.1:0-12443 GCA_032362435.1 Melikaiella ostensackeni | reverse complement strand
GTCAA
The DNA here is from genome assembly GCA_032362435.1 of Melikaiella ostensackeni. Taxonomy (NCBI): domain Eukaryota; kingdom Metazoa; phylum Arthropoda; class Insecta; order Hymenoptera; family Cynipidae; genus Melikaiella; species Melikaiella ostensackeni. Next base: position 12,438 of record JAUMHM010084384.1, on the reverse strand, counting down.
TGTAAGCCATGTGTAGGTTTCTTTGATGTTTCCTTGCTTGCGTCATGGCCACAGCGTCAATGGTAACTAGATATTTACTGCCCCGCGAGCTTTTGCAACATCCTTTTTGTTCTTATGTCTGTGATAGTTGAGGTTTCCATGCCCAATAAGCATTTCTGTTAAGACCTTGACTTTATTCTTACCGATCTTGCATAATTCCGCAGCTCGTTTGAAGTTTAGATTTGAACTCATAAGTGTTTTGACCTGTCTGCAGCTAGTGACCTTATTCCACTCTTTCTGATGTTCTTCCGCCAGCCAACTGTTAATTTCTTCAATGACCAACGTACTGGAAGTAGCAGCGTAGTCGTTGCTCCATTCAGGGCCACTATAGCAGCCCTGCTGTCTGAGCAAATGCGGATATCCTTTCTATTGCCATACTCATGTGCCTTATAGGCACACTGGAGCATGGCCATGATCTCAGTTTGTACGACTGTAGCATAGGAGCCCATCGGGATTGTGAAACCCATTTCACTACTCCTGCGATAGACACTGGCTCCTGCTTTCTTCTTGTTCTTGGAGACATCTGTGAACCAGTTGACCCCACCCCCAGGCAAACATGCCTCGCCGTTAGCCCATTCCTCTCTAATGGATAGTCTGACTCGATACTTCTTGTTGAAGAGGTAGTGAATAGGCGTTTTATCCCTGACCATAATCAAGGTCAGCCCACTCACGATATCGGTTAGGAGCCGCAGTTCTGTTGAAATCCGGTCACCGTTTTCCATGTTTATTCTTCAGGCTGCCTCCGCAGCCATGGCCTTGATGGTAAGATGGATGGGCTCCAACCCTGTTAGTGCCCCTAATGCCACTGTGAATGACGACTTCGAGGCACCAGTGACGCCTCTTAGAATCAGTCCCCTGAATTTCTTCAGTCGAGATTTCACAGTGGACAGTTCAACCCTGCTCCACCAGACTACCGACGCATGAATTAGCCTAGGTCGCAGAATCGCAATATAGATCCACATCAGTTTCTCCGGTTTCACGCTTCAGTTTTTCCCTATGGCTCTCCTGCAGAGCCAAAGAATTGCTATGAGCTTTTTGCACTTGTTTTCCAGGTGCTTCTTCCGAGACTCTTCGCTTCTCCACTTTTTCCTAAAACTACCAGTACAAAGGTTGATGGCAATGACCTCTTTCCTAACCAAGTTCTAAAACGTCGGGGTTTGCCTGGAATCTACACCATAGCCCTCAGCATCTCTTGGAGCAATTCAACCCCACCCACTTTAAGGTCTGCACTTGCCCAGGGTCTTATTTCGGCCACTGTATTCTGCAGCCAAGCTCCAGCAGCTGGGTCGGTTGCAACAAATATGAACACCCCTCCCCTACAGAAAGTAGTCTCAAATTTTGGTCATTGATTTGGGGACACTCTTTGAAGCGCCCTCCAAGTGGCCTCCCTAAAGAGCTTTAACGGCTCCGCAGTAAGCATCGAGGCCGGATAGCTTGGTGAGGCCACCAACACCGTCAGGGGATTAGTCCTATGGGCAGCTGTCAGTCCAGACCCCGACGACTCCCTGTTTGCCGGCAGCTGGGCTGGCCTATGCTTTTTTGTAAGCTGAGCCTTGCCATTCCCCGGCAAGGTGTCCTCTAATCTCTTCCTCCTCTCCATGGCCTCCGTGGTGGTTGTCAGTATTGTTGTTGCCGATGCTCCAGCAGCCACAGCCGCAATTCTATTTTGCTGCGCTTGCCTCTTCAGTTTTTTTTTTTTTTTTTGGATAATCGCTGATGCCTTTCTTTTTGTGGGAGGACTCCTTGGTCGCTCCCGTTTCCATGGCCCCATTCAGGCGGGCCGTCGATCCCTCAGCTCCCACGAGAACCAGGGACACAGCCGCCATCTGAGTTTGGCTAGTCGAAGAGACAGTTCGAGTGGAAAGGGCTGTTGCAGACCCATTCGTGACCAACCTTTCTCCAGTCTTCGCCACCTCGCCTCCTTCTTCTTTCTTTTCATTTGCATAGTTTCATTTAGATCCCACGAGAAGTTAGGGAAATAAACGGTTCGCCCTCACAGATTTTCGCATGCAAGAGTAAGACTAGATACTCGGGGAGATTGTCCGGTGTCCCCGAGAGGCCGCTAGGACACCCTCATACTCCTAGGTGCCAAAGTGCCGAAGTGCCAGTGGCACGGCCACTCAACAACCCTGGCTTAGCGAGGTGGCCACATTGAGTGGAACACTCAATGTATATCCACTCGTAGGTCACTACACAAACGGAGGGCTGTTTTTTAGTCACAGTGCGAGTCGTAGGTCATTCTCGTCTCGATTCCAAACTGGGATCTGTCCGGGAGGAGCCTCGACCCAGGGCCGTTTGACCCCCTTGTCGCGCACGCTCAAGCTTTCCCACCAACTACAAGGTGCTACAGCCCCAAGGGAAGAATAAGTAATATAGCAATATTACTTACGCTCGTAAATTTATAAGGTGCCTAAAAAATCTGTTAAAATATAAAGAATTGTGTAAAAAGCTATGCTGTCACTTACTTGAATGTCTGATAGACGTTTATTACATATTAAAATGTTGTTTTTTTTTCTTAGGGGAAACTTTCGAGTATTAAAGTGGATTTTGGGACACGGCATGGGCGATAATTCATGGGCATTCACCCCGTATACATCAAGGACCACAAATTGATACTCAGGATCCTACCATTAAAAGATATGCTGGAGCGCCATACTAGTAAAACACTGAAAAAAAAATCCTTTCGAAGAAGCCGAAGAAGAGAACATGGACGAAACGGCTTCAAATGCTGGAACTCAAGAAGAAAGCGACGATGAATCTATCAGTTTGCACATACCGGATGACTTGGATGAGGAAAATATCGACGAAGAAAATGCAGCAGATCAGGAACACCAGAAAGTTGTGAAGGGTCTATACACAGAAGAGGAAACAACCGTTTTACTAGTTGACTGCAAAATCTGATCAGGTGGGCTAAAGGAGAAGGGTATTCGTTGTTCGGTGCACACTTTACAGCTTGCTGTCCATGATACCATATCAAATCATAAAACTGTGAATCATAAAGCTCGTAAAGCTGTAGTACAATTTAGAGTCTTCTATTAAGACCTTATGGTCATCTCAGGAAAGATTCTCTTCTTGGAGACGAGATCCTGCTGACAGCAATGTATCTGGATCCGAGATTTTCCATCCTTCTAGAGGGTCAAGCTAAGGAGAAAGCAGCGCGTCATCTGCAAGTTCTATGCCATCGACTGGTTTCAGAAAAGGAAAGCAGCAAGAAAGCAAGCAACTGCTGTACCTTGAAAAAACAACCTGATGATTCAAATGATTCTGCAGCAGCTAAAATTACTAGAAGGATAGTGGGAAAATTTCGCGAAAAGAAGGACAACTCCAACGAACGCGTTCAAGCAGATGATCAAAGAATCAAACTCAAGAATTTCCAGAAGCAATAACCTCAGCCTGAGTCCCGCGATGTGCTGGAATATTGAAGAGAGAAGAAACACACATGGCCAGATTTTTTTGAGATAGCCATGATTGCACTCGCCACTCAGCAACACAAGTGATTTTGGACAGACTATTTTCGGGCATGCGTTACATCTTTCCTATGTTACGTTGTAACTTGAAGGCTGATGTGCTTGACGCTATTCTTCTCATACAACGCAATAGTGATATGTTTGATAAGACCGAATCTGATGAAGGTGGGGATAATGAAATCAAAAGCAAAAGAATGCTGATGTTTGTATATTAGATTGTTATGATGATGACTGTGTTCATAACATTTTTCTTCTTTTCAGTTTTTGTAAGTATAATCAGTCATCACAGGGTGTTACCTATTCACCTTTTGTCACCCATTTTGAAACTTGTTACCTATTTCACCTATTTTGGAAATTTGTCACCTTTTAATAGTCGTTCATGCGTTACTCTACTCAGTCGAAAACATAATTTTTGCGATTCGAATATTTATTGCGATCACATGGATGCGAACCTATGACAGAAATTTCAAATCAATACGCGTGGGGCAGACTTAGTATGCTTACCTAGCTATGCCCTTGTGTACTTAAACTAAAACAAATTCTCTTGACTTTTAAAATCCCACTGATGTAAAATAATGTGCTCTGCTACCAGATAAACTCACGAACGAAACCCTATGCGAGAATTTTTGTTTAAATATGATCTGAAATTTTATAGCCAGGTATGATTACAGTCTAATTTGGTTTTGAAGTATCCATAGAATCATTTACAACCGTACCTGAGGTGGTACTTGATTGAAACCTTGGTCGGACTGGCATTTTCCGATCCTAGAGTATCGTTCGCATCGAAAAAGTTTATGGTATCAGTGCTTCATGTATCAGTGCAAAATTTTTGTTACACAGTTCTTCACGTAACGAAAATCACTCCAGATTTTATAGCTAAAGATCCAAGCTTATGAGAAACTGATAGAAGCTTCAAACAAGCCCGAAAACGAGTTTGACATCTCAAAGTTGTAAACGATGCAACTGATCGAGGGATTGCTCTGATCACGAACTTCAACGCAAGTCTGACAACTCAGCGGGATCAGAAGCAGTTTCTACTACAGTCAGTAGAAGAAGAACGCAAGGACTGTGTCAACGCGAAAAAGTCAACAATTATTAAAGCACTGTATTTTACTAAAAAAACAGTAGTCTTTTGTACTTCGTGTTCTGCTGTATATACTAAACACGTGAACAGTGCTGATCTGTAAATATGTAAGTGTAAAATATAAGAATTAGGCAAATACGAAAGTAAATCAAGTTATTTTTTAAGACAAGTACAATGAAGTTGCTTTTTCATGACTAACAAATGAAAGAATAATGTGATATCATAAATGTAGTTTATATTGTAAAGAGTAATGAGTGAGGTTAAATTATTAACTGATTGAATTGAATTCCTTTTTCTCTGCCTACAATTTTGTTTGCAGAGACAATCACTGCACTGTCACTTTCACAAATCACGTGTATTTTCCTTTTTCAAGAAACGAGTATTTCGACATACCAAATGAAATTTTCACCTTTGCCATCACAACCTTGAATTTTTGACATTCTTTTTATTTCCGAGAGATTTCAGAATTATCGACAGACCAAACACCAATTCACAGTTTCAAGAGCAATTTTCGTACTTGAAAAGCAGAGAGTTATCACAATTCCTCACCACTCATGTACTGAAAATGATATTTCAGCAAAACTCCATATAAACAATGCTTTAGATTCCACCACACGACATCGTCCTACTATATTCGACATTACCGCCTGAGTGTGACGTAATGATATATTACTCTGTTAAAGCGAATCAGTCGCAATTTCTTACCTTTTCGAATAACTTTTTTCTGAAAAAAAATTATTAAATTTTTCAAAGGCCTCCAGCAACCTCTGAAAATTATTTTATCGGAAGAAAGAAAAATAGGTGGTAATATTTTTTTTCAATGAAATATTTTCAGGGAGTATCACCTTAAAACTTTTAAACTCAAAAAGTTGAGTTTTCAAAATATTACAGTTTTAAATATTTTTAAAGTTATATTACCATGAACTGTGCTCATATAAAATGAATGAAACACTATTTTTTATTTTCTCGAATTTTTTTCCTTCCTTATGAATAACTGAATTCTTAATATTGCACTGGCGACCTCTCAAAATTATTTATTCGAATAAGACATAATTGAATGTTCACTCGAGAAAACGATAATATCTACTATTGCTTTTTCCAATAAAAATATTCTTAATGGAATGAAGATTGAAAATGTCAGGCGCCAACCTTGACATTTTTTTCAAATAAAACCAAAAATACATACTGTCATGCCAATAGACGTAGAATAGAGGGAGGAAACAGCAAGAATGAAAAAATGGGTTCTTCATCTTTAACAATGATTATATTTTTAAGAAATTGGTAAAATAATCACCGCAGCATCCCCCTGCGAGCGCCTGCCATCCATTAAATTGACACTGGCTCTCAGTAGAACCGCGGTAAATCACACCCATGGCCACGTCAAATCACACCCTAGGCCACGCCTCACAACCGTGAGATGGGTGACCACATGGTATGGTGGAATCGCGATGAAGGGCCAGCAAAAACCTCGTGAGTTTCAAGGACACGCAGCGACCCAAGAATAACAGCTCTGCATCCATCTCGCAAGTGCCTTGGCATTTTTCTGGCACGCGGGTATGGCTTCGAGGTTACGAACCAGTGAGGTATTCGAACCTCTAAGAGCACCAATGACAAAAATAATCATTTTAGCCGAATTTTCTTTGTACACTCCCCACAGCTTCCGTATAAGGTCTCGATGTCTCTTCCCCTTTTCCTTCTCCTCGACTGTAATGTTGGCGTCGACCCGAGCCGAGAATTCGATCACAAACATCGTTCGCTTCTCTTCATCAAGGAGTACGATGTCAGGACTCGAGTGTACAACTTTTAGCCTGGAATCGAAGTCTCAGTCGATTTTGCACAACTCGTTCTCGACAATTGACTCTATCATTCTGGGAGCATTCGGCATTGCAGGATCCCAGTTAGCACCATAAGAGCGACAAAGGTGGCAATAAATCAATTTTAGGGCCGCATTGTGTCTGCTAAGATACGGCGTTCACGCCTGTGTGGGACACCCGGGTAGTATGTGCCGTACGTGCTCAGAATGTGCATGACACGCTCTGCGCCTGTCGCTGGAAACTTCTTTACGTAAGATGCGGCTATGGTATACCAAGGTGTAAATGACACCGTCCTGACATGCGGAAATAAAAATCTTCTGTGCCTGAATCAAGTCCGGATGATTTGAGGAAAGAAACCGTTAACTTCATCAAAGAGGACTAATCTTTTATATTTCTGTAAAAGTTTCGGTGCATTTTCTTGTCGTAGAGCTGTTTGAGGAAGTTGTTGACCTCTGATTTCTTTACTCGAGATCTTCGAAGTAAGAAATCCAAATGAAGTAATGCACTTTCGTCACTTCTGATGTTCAGATCTAGGCCAAGGGTCTCGGTCATCTGATCCGCGGTTATGTAGAGGAACGCTTCCTTGCCGAACAGCTCGTGATTCCTGACCCTTTTCAGGAAAGGATCTCTTCCATTTGCCACGATGTGAGCTGTACTCGAGACAATTCGTTCATAAAGACACTAGGCATCTGGGAGTCCGCGCCTGCCTCTATGGCGTGGGATGCTCAAGCGCGTAATGGACGAGTTGATATGCATGCTCTTCTACATAGGCTCGATCTTACGTGTAGTGATATCGAGGACCGTGAGCTCGTGCTTCGTCCATGGAACCACCCCAAATGAATAGAGTAGAACCGGAACGACAAGCATGTTAGTTGCAGACATCTAGTTCAACGTCAACGTCTGATAGCACTCCTATTCAAGAGTTCAGGGTCGCCGCTAACGCTAGAAAGTTGTCCTCGCTTTAAATGAATCTTGGCACTCTTGTCGAATCCAAAGTTGATACCAATTTCTCGTGTGTACCCCTCGACGATCTTTGAAGCATTCTTGAGATGCTGTGTCCCGGGAGCATAGATTTTTAAGTCATCCATATAAAAGACATGAGTGACTTTATGCTCACGATTGTTAGATCTGCCGTACAGGAACCCATGAGAACTGCGTAGTACAAGAGGTAGTGGCAAAAGTGAGATGCAAAATAGAAGAAGGCTCATGGTGTCACCATGAAAGACGCCCCTCTGGAAGGTGACGCTGTTAGTTGTCACACGATGTTTGCCAGATGAGATAGTGAATCTGGTTTTCTAAAGGGGCATCAATCTCAGTATTTCCCGATTTTCCCGACAGCCTGCTATGCCTCTTCTGGATCCACGTTGTTCGTAGATCTCTTTCCACACAGGTGCAATTGTCCGAACAATCCTGTCGTTCAGTTTAGCTGTAAAGATCTTATACAGCTTATTCAGACAAGTTATTGGCCTGGAGTTTCTTACTATTGACAGGAACAAGATAATCGCTGAAGATGCGCAAAGACTGGTAAACCATTCCCGGAATCTACTGTAGACAAATTAAAAGACTTCTGTACTGATGATGCGAACAGTAGAATCATGCCCGGTCAGAATGATGTTGTTTCTGTGGAGACAGATGAAGAAAGCTGTTTGATGCAGAAACGTCTCCTTTTCTAAGATATCAGGGGACTCTGCGATAAGTATGGAGAAAATCACCCAGAATTCTCAGTGAGCTTCAGCAAATTCGCACAGCTTCGTCCGAAACATTGCATTCTTGCTGGGCCCAGCGGAACCCACTCCGCCTGCGTTTGCACCATCCATCAGAATGTTAAATTGATGTTGGATGGTATTGAAATTAAGAAACTCACCCAGAATTTGGAAAACTCGATGAGTGTATATAAGGGCTGCTTTCGAAAAATCACTTGTGAGAATCGTGGTGTGAATGACGGTGAAAATCGTAATGCAAATTGCTTTCTTGATGAATGTGAAAGATGTCCATGAATTGCCAGTTTTTCACAACTTCTACAATATTTATTGAAAGGAGAAAACATCGATAATGGACAATTCAGTACCTGGACTGCGACAGACAGGGCGACTTTACAAACTCAAATACTCCCTACAACAGACTTCGTCGAAGAATCATGTAATATGTTATTGGTTTTGAAACCTCATTCATTTATCTCCAAACAACAGTCGTCGTACTTTCAATTTAAGAAGAACAATCTGGATGAGGGTGAATTTCTCATTTTATTGGATTTCAATGAAAATTAAAAATACGCAGTTCAAGATGCATCACAAGCGTTTCATTTTAATAACAAACAATGTATTGTATTCCCTGTAGTAAATTACTATAAGGAAAACTCAGAACTGAAACACAAGAGCATAGTATTCTTATCAGATAGCACACACCTCGATATAGCCGCAGTTTATACAGTCCAAAAAATGTTGCTTCCACTTATAGAAGAAAGTTTTCGCGTGAAGAAAATAATATATTTCAGCGATGGTGCAAAACAACATTTCAGGAATAGGTTTCAGATGGTTAATCTCATTTATCAAGAAGAAGACTTTGGTATCAAAGCTGATTGGAGTTCCTATGCGAATGCGCATGGTAGAAGTGCTTCAGATGGTATTGGATCTCTATTCAAAAGAGAAGCAGCATGGAAAGGAGGTAATTGGAAGTCTATTTTTGATTCGTGAGCTTTTCTGTATTCGGTTTTTGGTGCATGAGGGGGCTCATAACGAAGTAGATTTCATTCCGATCTTGATAAGAATTTTCAAATGCCGCTAAACATTTTATTGTATCTTGTGCGGTTTTCCTATAAATTCGAATTTTTCTATTTTCAATAGCATTTTTCACGATTAAAAGGAAAACTACCAGTTTCATGAAAAAATGGTCCATAACAAATTTTGAGAACTTTTTTCGGTGAATAATTTTATCTCTTAACATTTTGCTGTATCTTGTGTTATTTTTCCAAAAATTCGAATTTTTCATTTTTAGTGTTATTTTTCATGATTGAAACAAAAACTGTGCTTTTAATTGAAAAATGGTCTGGAGATAATTTGTAGACATTTTTGAGGTGAATAATTTCTCAGGGCAACATTTTTTCGTTTCTTGCATAGTTTGTCGGGCAAATGGACTTTTTATTCTGAATAACATTTTTCATCATTAAAACAAAAACTATGCGTCTCATCGAAAAAATAGTTCGGAGCAAATTTGTGTATCTTCTTGAAGTGAACAATTTTGCCTCTCAACAGTTTTTTCGTGCCTCGTATAGTTTTGCTGGAAACTGAAAAAAAATCATATTTAACAATATTCTTCACAACTAAAACAAAAACTATGCGTCTCGTAAAAAAAATAGTTTCCATTAAATTATAGATCTTTTTGAGATGAATATTTTCGCTCCTCAAAATTTTTTTCGTACCTCGTACAGTTTTTCTGGGAGTGGTATTTGTTATTTTCAATAACATTTGTAACGATTAAAACAGAAACTATGCGTCCCATGAAAAATAAAAGTTGGAAGCAAATTTTTGGATTTTTGTGAGATGAACAATTTTGCTTCTTAACATTTTTTTCGTATCTCGTATAGTTTTACTGGAAAGTGGAATTTTCGATTTTTTAGAAAGCATTTCTATGGATAAAACCAGAACCATTGGTCAAAAATGGCTGGTTAACGAATTCGTTTTTTCTTTTTAGGACTTAAACCAGTGTGCTAAAGGGCAATCCAATCGGATAATTTCTTCGAAAGTTATCGTGTTCACAGACAACGACAACGACGACAGACAGATACCGATTTAAAATCAGTTTTTTTCTCGATTAGTGAGTCCGAAAACGTCGAGGTTTGATGAAATCCGCGAAAGTCAATTTTCAACTAAAACCAATACCTTCTCATTAAGATGAGAATGTGAAAATGAAGTTCCTGAGCGCGTCTCGTAGGGTGTGTGGTGCTCTGTATAGTAGGGTGGTTCAAAAAAAGGAAAGTTCAAATTTTGTTAACGGTACCCATCAATTTTGTAAAGTTCCTAAACAAAGTGAATCCTCCGAATGTGATTTTTGCACTGATTTCTTATTTGACCACCCTCCCCCTTCTAGCTTGCCCAAAAACTACCCTCTAAACGTGGATCGAGTATTTTACGGTATATTGATCGTAATTATCACTTTTTTCTAATTTTTTTTCCACAGGTTATCTTTAATTAACAGATTTAAAAGTCTTCTATATTTGTTTATTGATCAATGATTGTATAAACAATTTATATTTATTTAAACCAATATTTTTCAATTTTCTTGCGAATTAGCGGTATTTTTATACTGGCATGAGCTATTTAGGCACATAAAAAATTAATATGGCTGATTCAATGTGCTGTTAATTATTTTACAAATTCTTTATAATTTCAATTTCCGTTTGTTTGAAGAAATTGTCTTGGAGAAAGATCAAAAACATAAACCTACACGTATTAATGTTCTATTTTAAGTAATTAGTATATATTATTCATAAAAAGTAAAAACTTTATGTAATGTCCCTTTATGTAAAAAAGTCTTTGAACAAATTAAATAACTTAAAAAAATAAGAGCAAGTAATTAAAAGTGTCAAAATAAAAAGAATTAATAAAATTGGTTACAAAATTTTCAAAAAACTATATACTTTTTTGCCTTATTCCGATCAAAAGTTACATTTAAACAATAAAAATTGTTTATGCAATTATAAACAAAGCTAATCCAAAATCCAGAGTCGCACTTCCCGCGCGAGTGTTGGACAACATTTTTTTCTAATTTTCTTCTTATTCCATAACTCTCATACAAATTTTTTTTAGGTACGATTTTTTGAGAAATTTAATCTCACACCAATGTCAACTTATTGTAAAAATCTTAACTACATCTTAGCAGGGGCAGAACATACATGCTCATTCTGTTATTTCCTTTGTATTACGAAGCTAATTGACCCGACTTATAATTTTTTTTTTACAATAGACGAGTTAAGAAAATATTAATAATCAGTCACATACGTCTTATTTTCAACTCTGAGCTTTTTGAAAAATTGCACAATCGTATCACTTTTTGATTTTTATTGAATTTAAAAATGTCATTAAGCTAATTTGTGAGTCTTTTTGTCGTCCACCAGAACGGTTGACAAAAATTACAAAAACTCTTTAATAAATTATGCTTTCAGTTTTCAAAATGCTTTAAATTTTATAATTTTGGTTGACTTAACCTGCTTCACGAACTTGACCTTTATTTTGAAATGCTAAAAAATTGTATAAAAGGTTGATTCGATTTTACAAATTTATCGCGAAAACAATACAAAATTCAAGTAAGCAAACAAGCATGCAGACATGCATAACATACATATCATACATACATACGTACGTACGTGCATACATACACACATAAATACACACACACATACATACATACACGCATACATACATACATACCCATGTGAAAATATTTTGGCTTAATTTTGTCTTGAAGATGCCCTTCTTTGGCTTCAAGACGTTGAAGTCTCGTCCGTTTCATAAGTCCTCTTCAATTCGGTAAGATTTATTATTGAGCTACCAGTATAAATAAAGAAGATATTTCAATGAAATGACGTTGAAAATAGCCCTAGAGAAAAAACAGATAAGTCCGACAAGCATGGAGATTGGAGAATAGGCCACCATGTCATGTATCCATGACAACCCACTGCGAGACTAAGTTAAATAGGAAACTTCTTGCATTTTTAAATAATAATATCATCAGACAAATTATAAAAACTCCCCTTTATAAATTAATGCACAATTTTCAAACTCTGCTAAAACCAATACAGTACTCTTATGTGAACCAAAATCTTGGATGAACTCTTGACTAAAGGTATCACGCTCAACCCTTGTTAAATTTGAAAACTAATTCTTTGTCTAATTTTTAAAATAAATATTTGAAAGTGAAAAGTTGAGTATCTGTGGGTCTTAACTACTATAACCATCTAAAATTTGCTTCAAAAAGATTAATATTGTAGATTTATATAAGGATCTCTTGAAAATGTATTGATTGCCTGTCATCGAGA
>JAUMHM010084383.1:0-12444 GCA_032362435.1 Melikaiella ostensackeni | reverse complement strand
CGAAGATGGCTCTGATGGCTATACCGCAAACCGATTATAAAAAATGTTTCGAGGATTGGATCAAGCGCTGGCATAAGGGCGTTGCAGTCGATGGGGAGTACTTTGAAGGGGACAATATCGATTATGATCAATAAACTTGTATTTTTCATTTTAAAAATAAAGTCCTAAAACTTTTTGATCAAGATGGTACTACAGAAAAAAAAGATTTTTATGCAGCTTCACTGATATAATAGAAAACGGAGGTTTAACACTTCATTCTTAAGCAATTCAGTAAGAATAATACAGATAAGGATATCAAGATTTTCATGTCATAGGCGAAATAAAACTATTAGCTTACTGACAGAGCAGAGAACAAGAGACTGACATCCAACTCTCAAGATGGACTTCAAACAATTGACTATCAATTATTAGATAAAAGCCACAGAAAACAAAGTAATAATAATCAAATATCACGATACATAAGAAATGATTGACAATTAAACAAGGACTATGCAGACTAGGGGAAAAAGACACTTGAACTTTAAATACAACAAAATCACTATTTCTTAAAGATTCGAGCCGAGAAAATATCAAAAACATGCATTCACACAGACATCTTTCTTAATGATCGTTATATGTTGAGGGCGAAAAACGGCCTTATTGGCACCCCTCCTTTATTTGATCTAAATAAAAATTTATTCAAATCAAATGAATAAGGTCAAAGAATTTCGTTGAGTAAAACAAACATTTGTTTGACCCTATATCAACGATAAAATTTGTTCGATTCAAATAAAATTTGTTTGAATCAAACGAACATGTCTCTCAATGTAACATATTGGAGTAATTTAAGAAAAAAAAAACATTTCTTCCCATGCGGCAATGTTCTTATTGATTATTTGTTAATATAATTTATGTACAACATTACAAATTGTTAATTAATAGCATTTCTTAGTACTGGGTAAAATTTTCATAATGTATTGCAGTAATTTCAGGTAAGACAGACGTTTTTCTTGTATACAAATATTAGATTCTGAATATTTGTTTATAAAATTTGTTTGTGACAATATAAATTATTTATTTATGAATTTTTCGTTGCCAGATAACTTTCAAGTATCGAATCGCAACAATTGTAGTCGAGAAAGATTGGTTTTCTGTGCACAAATCTCAGGTTTGTGTAATTATATACCAAATTTGTTTATAACAGCTGAAGTTATTTAATAATTATTTAACTATGTTTCTCTAATACTTGTGCATTTATTTTTATTGATTCTAGGTCTATAGAATTTGTTTTTCACAACTTCAAAAATGATTTTGTTAAAAACACCTTTTTTTCACTATTTTTCTTTACAAAGTCTTCTGTGAAAACAGTAAATAAAAAATCTGCCTCGAGAGGTCTGTGCATGATTTAATTAGCTTCAATTCTAAAAAAAATCGTTGACATTTGATAAAAATTGTGACCTCACTCAAAAGCACATTGTAAAAAATTTATGTTGTGAACCTTTAATACAGTAATGGAAGTTTAATACCAAAACGAAATGTAATATCACAATACATGATGTATTCTAATTCCAAAATCGACGGTGGCGCTTTACAAATATTGTGATTTCAGACCAAAATGTCTCAAGTGTAATTTTACATCACATTTTGTATTGTAAAGTGTTGTAAAGTCTTAAACATTTTTAGCAGTGCATATACTATTATGCTGTCCTGATGAAGTAACATACCAACTGCAGTTTTCATCAAAAGTGAGTTATTTATATCGCTGGATGCGTTACGAATTTGATTAGCATATCTACAGCGATTTTCGAGAAATCCTAAAAAAAAGCAATACATTGTTAAAATTTTTTGAAATTTAAAGCACGTTCAATTAAAAAAGTGTTTGAAATTTGAAATCTTTTGTGCTTGAAGTCAAATTAATTCATATATAATTTAAACTATTCATAACTTTTATGTCTTGAATTAGTTTTAGGTAAAAGTACATGAAATTTGCGAAGTGTTTAAAACTTAAAACAAATATGATTCAAATCTCATAATTACCTCAAATTGAATTCCTATAAATATGTTTAAAATTCCCAACGCGATTAAATAAAATTAGATAGATTTTTATTTTTATTCATATTAAAATACTTGTGTACAAAATTGAAAACATAGAATATGCAACATAGAAAATTCCGAAAAATAATGTTGATGAACCGTAATTTCCTGAAAAACATCCAGAATTTGATCCAACAATCTTATGCTGGAAATTTGGTACCAATCGATTCAAAAGTTTAAGCTGTTGCTGTGGCTAGTTATTAAAAAATGCATTTTTTTGCATGAAATGTACAAAATATCGAAAAATAATTGATAAATCGAAAGTTCCTAAAAAATTGTATGGAGAATTCAATCCAACAAACTTATGCTGAAAATTTGGCACTCATCGGTTCTAAAGTGTAAGTTTTAGGGGTGGCTAATTACTAGGAAATCGTTTTTTTTACATAAAATGTACAGAATATCGAAAAACAATTGATGAATCAAAAGTTCCTAAAAAATTGTATGGAGAATTTAATCCAACACACTTATGCTGAAAATTTGGCACTCATCGGTTTTAAAGTGTAAGTTTTAGGGGTGGCTAATTACTAGGAAATCGTTTTTTTTTTTTACATGAAATGTACAGAATATCGAAAAACAATTGATGAATCGAAAGTTCCTTAAAAATTGTATCGATAATTTCATCCAACAACCTTATGGGGAAAATTTGGCACTCATCAGTTCTGAAGTATAAGTTTCAGGGGTGGCTAATTACTAAGAAATCGTTTCCTTCTGCATAAAATGTGCAAAATATCGAAAAATAATTGATGAATAGAAAATTTCCTGAAAAATATACCAGAAATTTCATCCAGCAGATTTGTTCTGAAATTTCAGGCTTTAGGTGCGTCTGTTGTCTAATTAATAAAAATGATACATTTTTTATGTTTTCTGAATCTGCTTAATCCATTCTACCAAATATAGAAAATGTATAAGTGCAGAAGCTATTTTTTGACGATTTTTTGTTGATTCCAAAAGGTTTGATGCAAATCGGTGAAGAATATATATATATTACATGTACGATAACTAGTGTTCTTTCGAGAAAATATATTCGCGATTATTTTCACTTGGCTGCGATTCACTATACCGCTAATCTTATGTAGTCCAAAAGAAGGTTTAATTTTTTTTCAAGAATGGCACTATCGCCACCTCTAAAAATTGTTTCCTTCGGGGTTAAAATGACCCCTGTTTAATGGCAGAATTAGCAAAAATATTTGAGAACCCCTCAAGCCGGGCATTGAAAAAACACTTATCGCGGCTGATTCTGGCAAGAGTATTACAGAATATTCCATAATATTTTTTAAAGTTCCAGAATATTCTTTGAAAAAACAAGAACCCTTCAGAAATAACGGATATTGAAGAACATTAAAGAATATTCTGTTTCAAAACATTCTGATACGCTTTTCACTTGCTATAGTCATATTTTTATATCGAACCTTATTTCACTAAATAAAGTGAAAATTCACTTTATATATACGATTTTTTTGACGAGAGGGCGGGACGGGATAGGATGGAATTCATCATGCGTTAAATTAGGGTATAAACCATGAGCCTCTGTCTGCAATTTTCCTTGGATCATGAAACATGACCTGACAGATCGGCATTTCCAGTACCTGACCGTAATTGAGTTGGGATATGCTTTCGTCTACAGATAACCATTTTCAACCGAAAGGGATTAATTTTGAATCGACATAAAATTCCTTATGGTAACTGATATATCGGAAATCTATATTCACACAAAAATTTGGAAAATTCATATATGTTAAGTAGCAAACAGCCGATTACAAGGCAATGGCGATTATGTATAATAATCTACCAATTCATTTATTTATTCTGTCCACATTGAAGCTCCTATGTTATCGCAATATTCAACGCATTTTATTACACTAGCTCTTCAGCGAGGGGTTAATTATTGGGATTTTTGGTGTACACTAGATTGCAAGATTGCAAGTTTGCATGGGATTGCAAAAGATTGTATATATATATGACTAAAAAATATTGCATAGATTATAGAAAATCATTATATGAAAAGTGAATATAGAATAATCAGCTTTGAAATAAAGAATAGAAAAATATTGAAGGAATTAATGTAAAAAGTAGAGAAACTATAAATGATCGATTTATTTTAGACAACTCATAATCTCATATAGAAATACTGTAAACGAAAATATTGATTCTGCACGAACTTTACACATTAAAAATTTGTGAATGTTTTGACCCCTTTTGTGATCCTTTGAAATATTTGAAATAGTTAAAAATCTGTAGAAATCACTTGGAAGTCCTATAAGACTCCTTGAGTCTTGTGAAATTTACTTAAATTCATTGAAATCTTTGGAAATCCTACATAATATTTTGACATCCCTTGAAATTTTTGAAATAATTCAAAATAACTTTAAATCTTTAGAACCCTTTGAAATTTTTTTTATTCCTTCAGATCCCGTGAAATTGTTGAAATTTTTGTAATATGCTTCTCTTTGAAATCCTTTAAAATGTCATTCTTTAACATTTATTCATCTATAAAACCCTTGAAATCTTTGGAAATCGTACAAAATTCTTTGAAATCCTTTGAAATAAAATTCAATTTATTCCCGACAGTTCGATGAAAATTCGCTGAAATCCCTTAAAATCCATTGGCATCTTTATAAATTGTGTAAAAAACATTAAAATAAGTAGAAATCATTTGAAATCCCTTGAATATAAATTAAATTGAACTTATTCATTAAAATTCTCTCAATTCAAATCCCTAGAAATCTTTGAAATCACTTGAGATTCTTGAAGATTCAATAAAATTATTTAAATCTTGTGTCCACGTAGCACACTTTCCGAAAAAATCTGCTCTTTTCTTGGGAGTTGGTCCTAGTGGCCGGAAGAAAAAACCAGGTCTGCCCTAGGTTTAAATCTATATACCTAGACCTATGTCAAAACACAGGTTCATGTCCGCCTAAATTTTTCTATCTTCTTTAACTTGAATGAATTTTTACGCAAACTTGAAATCTTTGCAAATCCTTCAAAATTCTTTGAAATCCCTTGAAATTATTTAAATTTTCTGAAAATTCTTTGGAATCTTTTAAAATAACTTAAAGTCATCAAAATCATCTGAAATTCTTTTAACTCCTTTATATCTCTTGAAATTGTTGAAATCCCTTGAAATTAAATTAAATTTATTCCCTAAAATTCTCTAAAAATTCGCTGAAATCCCTCCAAATCCTTTTAAAAAATCATTTAAAAATTCTTCGAAATCCTCTATCTCTTAAAATTATTGAAATACCAAGAGATTAGATTAAATTTATTCCCTAAAGTTCTCTAAAAATTCGTTGAAATCCCTGAAAATCCTTCAAAAAGATTCTTAAAAAATGTCTTAAAATCGTCAAAATCCATCAAAATGAGTGAAAATCATTTAAAATCTTTTGAATATAAATTGAATCGAACTTATCCATTGAAGTTCTCTAAAAAACCGTACAAATCTGTAGAAATTTTTGAAATCCCTTGAAATCTTTAAAATCGCTAAGAACTTCTTGAAAATCAATTTAATTTCATTTATTTTCCGAAAGTTGTCTAGAAATGCCTTAAAATATTTGGAAATCCCATAAAATCCTTCAAAAGTCTCAAAATCCGTGAAAGTCCTTCGAAATACGTTGAAATCCTTTGGAATTCCTTAAAATACCCTAATATGTTTGGAAATCTTTGAAATCATTTCAAATCTCCTGAAATTTTTATGAAATCTAACGAAATCGATTGAAATTCGTGGAAATTGTCTGTAATTCCTCGAAATTCATTGAAATCCATTGATGTATTTGAAATCTTTTAACTTTTTTGGAATTCTGTAAAATTCCTTGAAATATGTGGAATCCTGTTGAGTCTCTTGAAATAATTTGAAATAATACGTTAAGTAAATAAATAAATCATTAATTTGTAGTTTCTCTATTTTTTGCATAAATTTTTTCATTACTTCAACATTATTTTTTTCTATACTGATTTTCTTATGATGATTTTCTTATAATGATTTTCTATAATGATTTTTCTAGAATCGCGAAAAAATCATAAGTAATTCATTGTAGGAAAATCGCTATAGGCCTATACTGAATTCTCTGTAATATTTTTCTCGTGAGGGGGTGGGGTACAAGGGATTGTAAAAGATTGCATGGGATTGCACGAGATTACATAAGACTACAGAGAGAGTGTACACCAGATTTAAGGAATAATTAATCCCTCGCTCTTTAGGTAAATAAGTAAAATACATTACTTGATGAGTACTTGTGATATAGGCATCTGTGCTTCACTACTCACCTGAAACAGAAAATAAAATAAAAATTAGTGTCAATTTAAATACTAAGCAGCTCTTTGTTGACTTGAGATATTTTTTAAATATTTCATAGAGCCTATTTACACCGCAGCAATTTTTGCTACAGTAGCAAAAAATGCCACACTTGGCAACCAATCAGGAGCGTCGATTATAAATATAAGATTTCTGATTGGGTACCGAGCGTAGCGATTTCTGCTACCGTAGCAAAAAGTGCTACGGTGTGAATAGGCTCACTGATTATGTTTTGTAAATATAGTTGATAAAATATGACGATTAGGAAATAGAAAGAAAGATAATTATACATAATAATTTATCAATTCATACATTCTATAATTCGTCAACGCAATATTTAACGCAATTGAGTACATTAGCTCTTCCGGCAAATAAGTAAAATTTGGTTACGCCAGTTTGACATCTTACAAAATTTGTTTGTCTTTCCCCTTGAAGCAACATGAAGTTGTTCCTCTTGCATGGAAATGCTTCATCATTGATATTTAAGTTATTTATTTTGTACTTCAGATTAAAATAGGTGAATTTTCAAAAGATCGATGCACAATTAGAAAATTAATCATTTCTAACGACTTAGTTTCAAGATCCTGTTTTAAGAATGCTTCAAATTTTCAACGATGTATAGAATTGTTTCATTTTTAAAGCTTCAAGTTTAAATTCATTAATTTTGAAAATTTCCAACTAGGAAGCATATAATTTTTTACGTTCTCAGAATGATCAAACTTCAAAGGTTCACAATATTGAAAATTCTTCAATTTTTAAAGGTGAAAATAACAATGATTTTTCTTGCACAGAAATCACATTTTTTAGTAAACAAATCTATCCAATGACTTTAAATGTCACTTAATACTACATGATATGATACTTCCTCTTTATTTAAAATGTGTCCTCTTAGGGTTTACATAACTTTCATTCCTTCACATCTTTATGACATCCTTTTTACATGACTTATTCTAACTAATTATCTAAAGAGAAAAAAAAGCTCAGCTCCATCTTATTTCACTTAATTTTACCTAATTTTACTGCACGATTTTACCTACTCTCATGCTTCTATGAGACTTCTGTTTCCTTTTTCTCCTCCTTTCCTCCCCACTCATGCTTTCCATTCTTCCTCCCCCACACTACCTTATTCTTTCTCAACTCCTCTAGCTTTTTCTACTTCCTTCATCCATTCTATTCCCAGTCCTTCTACTCCTAGAATTCCCTTAACATTCTCCTGTCATCCTCCCCTTTTCTCTCATGCAACCATTCCATACATGCTCCCATATCTTCTCTACCCATTCACGCACTCTGCATTTTTTCTTATCCTTTTCTCAATATATGGCTCTTTTTGTTTCATTTCCCAGTCTCCCTTTAGCTATTCTTGTTCATCTCTTTTCCCTCATCCTCCTTCCAGATATTTCGGCAATCCTTCTCTTTTTATCCCCCTATTTCATTTATTGTATCTTGATTCCTCTATTCTCTGCCATCTATCTATCACCTACCTTCCTCTATCTTTTTTTTTAAATTTCTCCTAATCTATATTTCCTTCTTCTTCTATCCCTCGATCTCTAAGAAAATTTTCTTTCTTCTTTCCGTCGCGTTAACTCCACCGCCCACTCTTCTCTTTCTTCCACCTCCTTGTAACACTTTCTCGCTAACATCACTCCCTTTCCATCCCTTAGTTTCTCTTCGAATCTCTTTCCGCCCTTGTTCCTAATTTATCCCCTTGAGTCTCTTTTCTTACAATAGAACCAAGAGTTCTCCAGTCTACACCTAATGTCCATCTGATATGTCTCTCTTGCAACTTCTCTCTTTTTTCTCTTCTTCCAATCCCACATCTCTGCCCCATAGCCTAATACCCACCATATCAGCATATCAAACAACCTCATTTGCGTATTCCTATATCTATTGAACATTCTGTTTTCTACTCTCCATACCTGTTTCATTGCCCTCGCCGCTTTCTGAATCCTTTCTCTAATATACGTTCCATGTGCCCCATTCACTTGCACGATGAAGAAAAGATATTCATATTCCTTCATCTCCTCTAATTTTTCACCTTGCCATCTCGCTGTCCATTTGCTCTTTCTCCCGCCCCTCTTTCTAAACTTCATTACCTTCGTTTTATCCGTATTGAGTCTCAGTTTTTCCCTATCAAAGTATTTTTCTAACCCCTTGATTATAGCTGCTATTCCTTCCTCATTCTCCGCCAACAATACTATATCGATCCCATACCATTCCTAAATCCTGTTTAAATCGGGGAATCGTGCTTTTTTCTCTACTTCTTTCTTTAACCTCTCTGATAGTATTGTCACATAAATAATATTTAATTTCGGCATCAAGGTCACCCCTTTATAATTTTAGAGCCCTTTCACTTTACTTTTTTAACTGTTGGTACCACTCTCCCTTCTTTCCATATTTCCCGTTAACTCATTCCTCTCCATACCCTCTTGCACATTATCTACGCCCGCTCCTTCAATTCCTTTCCTTCATATTACCAAACTTCATTCGGAATTTCATCTATACCTGCCGCCTTTCCCTCTTTCAATGACCCCATCCCTCTTGTTATTTCCACCCCTGGTGAAATCCCCTTCTTCGACCTTTTCCCTTCCCTCTTTTCCTCCTTTCGTTATTTTCTTTTCCATTCTTCCTAATAATTCCATAAAATATTTCTTTCATTCTTACATTTAAGTCTCCTGATTAACTCTTTTTCTTTTTTTCTTCTCTCTATTTACTACTTTTCAAACTTCTTCCTCCGAGCTAACCATTCCTGGATCCTCCTCAAACTTTTTATTCTCCTTCTTTTTTTTTCGTATCAAATTACTCATTATACTCTCTCTTCTTCCTTCTGTAAAATTTCTCCACTGTTCTTCTCGCTTCTCCATTCTTTTAATTTTCTTCTTACTTTCCTTTTTCTCCTCACATTTCTCATCCTAGCTACCTATTCTTCCCCCTTCGCTGACTTCTTTCTTAACTGTATTCTCTAATATTCTTTTTACTTTTTCTATCACTATCACTGATTACCTTTTTCTACTCTTTTTTCTTTTTTATTTTCTTTGGCTGTTTCCGTTTATCTCTCTTCCCCATTTCCACTGTCACTGTTAGTGGGAGATGGTATGAATCTACGCATACCCCTATCTCTAGCCTCCTAGGTCTATTACTTTTCTAGGTCTGTTACTGTTCCTTCAATCCCCCCGTATGAGTGTACCTGCCTTCCTCATCTCCCTCTATATTTTCGTTAAAGATAAACCATCCTAACTCATCCAGTCTATTAATTTTTTTCCTTCCCTCTCCATTCAGTACTTTGTCTTTAGAATTCCTCCGAGTCCCATTCCCTTCTTCTTCTCATTTCCTTCATCCTCTGTCTCATGTTTTTGCATTGAGTTCTCCCCTGTGATAAGATTCACCCCTTCTTCGTTACCATCCACTATAACTCCCTACTCCTCTATTTTGCCCTCCATATCTCCATTAACTTTAGTTTCTCCAGCCTCATTTTCTTTTCTCTCCCCGGTTGCCTTCCGACACTTCTCACTTCTTCTAACCTCTACCCTTGAATCTATTCTCCTAAGCACTTTTTCTACACCTTCCTTCAATTCCTTCTCCTCTAATCCTAGATCCTTCAACACTATATTCTTTCTTCTTTCCTCTCTCACTTTCTTTTCGATTCTTCTCTCTATCTTTCTCAACCTTTCTTATTCTCATTCCTGATCCCCCCTCCAAACTCTCAGATTAATCTTTCCATCCTCCCCACTCTGCTTCCACACTCCTCTACCTTTTTATTGGGCTCTTCCTGCTTTTTTAGTTTTCATTCCTAACTCTGCATCCTTTTTTCCAAATTTTTTCTGACTTTTTCCTATTTTTTTATATCTTTTCTAAGTTCAGTCATTTCCTGCTTGATTTCTTGCTTTATTTCCTCTCCCCTGCCTTTTTTCCTTTATCTCCATTACCTCAGTCGCATTTTGCGTATTTCTTTCAAATTTTTCTTTTCCATCAGACCTCCAGCCTTAGCTCTGTTTTCTTATTTCCCCTTGCTCTTCTCATCAATCCTTACAAACCTATTTTTTTTCGGCCTCTCTCCCTCCTTTTCCTTTTAATAAATCTCTCGATCGATCCCACGCCCTTCGTCCGCAATCTCTACCTTTCTAGCCTTTTCCTATACATTTCCCTTGCCTTCCTCTCTTTTTTTGCCTCTTTCGGTGTACAAAACACTCCCTGCTCTGACATGATTCCCTGTCGTTCTTCCTGTCTCTCCCCCCATTATCCATTAAACCGATTGAAACATAAAATCATATGATATTAAATTTCTAAATGCTAGATTTGAAAATGTTCAAAATTTGAAAACGAACAAGTTTTCGAAATTTTAATTTGAATCGATTGAAATGGTGAAAATCAGATTTACAACAAATCCGCCTTTCAAAATCTTTTGAAGTGTCCGCTTGGACAGTTGGAATTGTTTAAGACTTTCCTTTCGATCACTGAAATTGAGCAGCACTTGACTTGGTTGTAATCGGATGGAGGCCGGCGTACCAGATGACATATCTTTGGAAAATAGGTACTAGTCCTACTAGAGGCGCCATTTTGTTGTCTTGAACTTTCAGATGTCTAGTCTAATGAATTTTAATATTTCATCCTTTCTTGTTTTTTCAACAAAAATTTTAATAATATATTCAGTAAAATTTCCTATGCATTTCCAAGAAGTCTAGGCAATCAAACACTTATTACAAGCAAAAAAAAATCTGCCCGCTGCGCGGGCATCTTCTCATCAGGCGCTACGCGCGCGGCTCACTTCGCTCTTAAGTTTGAGCGCGCCTAGCACGCGCCTCAGTTGGATCTCGCGCTTCGCGCTTGGTCTTTGTACTCCCACGTTTGTACACAGACAGTTAGACACGAATTCTCTTTTGTCAAAGCTCTTCGACTTCAAAAAATTTATTCTCATCACGTGTCTTGCGCTTCGCACTCAATTAAAGTATGTTCAAAACGCGAATTTTTCTAAATTATGTTGAACTCTTTCATGTTAATTTCTCTACCTTAACTTGTTCAATTGACTATGTTTTTTACTTAATGAATTAGATTAGTACAATTATAATCATTTTTTTTTTCAGGATCTCGACCGAAACATTCGTTCCATCTCATTATTGATAGAAAAAAATGATATTTACTGAACTTTGATATACTATCTCCAGATTTGTACGAAATTATATAATATCTGAAATTACAA
Organism: Melikaiella ostensackeni; assembly: GCA_032362435.1. Classification (NCBI taxonomy): domain Eukaryota; kingdom Metazoa; phylum Arthropoda; class Insecta; order Hymenoptera; family Cynipidae; genus Melikaiella; species Melikaiella ostensackeni. The sequence continues at coordinate 889 of JAUMHM010084383.1, read as the reverse complement.
TAATGATTGGATTAAAATTGTTTTCTCTAACTGGCAGTGACGAAATAGAACGAAAGTTTCAGCCGGATCCCTGATTTTCCTTAAAATTTAAATTTAATCAAAGTAAAGTTTAATCAACTAACGGAAATTCGGTTTCAAGTGGAAAATTTTGCGGTTAAAAATTTTATTGTGTCTTGCGTCGTATTTCCATAAAATACAGTTTTTCATTTTTGAAAGCATTTCCTCACGATCAAAGCGCAAACTAACCGTCTTATGAAAAAGTGTCATTAACAAGTTTCTAAACCTTTCCTCGGTGAATAACTTTGTCATTAAACATTTTGTTGTATCTTGTGTCGTTTTTCCAGGAATTTAAGTTTTTTATTGTCAATGTTATTTTCCACGATTGAAAGAAAAACGATACGTTTTATTAAAAAGTGGTCTGAAGTACATTGGTATACCTTTTTGAGAAATTTCGCTTGGTAACATCTTTTCGTATCTTGCCTACTTCAACTGAAAAATAGAATATTTTATTTTTAATAACATTTCTCACGATTGAAACGAAAGTTATGCGCCTCATCAAAAAAATTATCTAGAGCAAATTGGTATACCTTATTGATATGGACAATTTTGCTTCTCAACATTTTTTTGTATCTCGTATTGTTTTGCTGAAAAGTAGAATTTTTAATTCTTAATGTTATTTTTCACGATTAAAACAAAAACTACGCGTCCTAGAAAAAAGTGGTTCATCAAGAATTTGTAGATCTCTTCTTGCCAAAAAAATTTTCTCGTTTATTTCTTTCGTATCTTACATATCTTGACAGCAAAAACGTGTGCCGAAGTTCAATCCAGTCCGACTAGTCTTTCAAAAGTTATCCCGTATACAAACGACGACAACGAAAACGACAAGGAC
>JAUMHM010084382.1:0-12444 GCA_032362435.1 Melikaiella ostensackeni | reverse complement strand
GTGCTTAAAAAATGTCTACTAAAAAGGACGGACAAAAAATTTTTTACCGGTACCGACAGTGTGTACACTTGGATAAGTATTTCGATAAATATTTTGCCCACGGTACTTATTACGCTAATAGCCCTATAATTAATACAGTCTCCTTTATTACCCTTTCTCTTGTAAAGTGGAACGACAATCGCCTATCTCCAATCATTTGGAACTTCACCGTTCTCACTATACATATACGTCAACTCACTCAGCCAAACATCAAATGTCCGTCAACGCTCTTAAGCATTTCAGCAATGACACCATCCAGACTAGCAGCCTTACGATTCTTTAGATTCTTGGTTGCGGATATAATGTCACTGACATCAATTCTTATTTCGCCACTTACAACGAAATTGCCTCACATATTCTCTTCTATGTCATTTCCCAGAAATCATGAATTCCAACAACTTTTTTCTAGCTAATTTAAGTTTAAATACACGTGGTAAATTAATAGTGGAACAATTACAATACTCATCTTTCATTTTTGTCCATTGTAATTATTCGAATATGTTGGAATGGCACGAAATTTCCCCCAATTCATGACATTTCATGGTATCAAAACTAGATTTAAGCCCATTTTTGTCTTAGAAGAAGACCATAAGCCTATTTTTCGGCCAAAATCAAGACCTTTCAGTCTTAAAGCAAGACCGAGTTCCTAAATTCAAAACATTTTTTTCTGTGTAGTTGTATACTCATAATATAGATTCACGCAGTTTGAATCTAGTTAGCAATTCACTTGAAACTTTTAAACAGAACCGTAAAGTACGAATTTTCTCTCTGATCATATCATTACGACGCTTATATAAAGAAAGAAGTGCTCTTTGCTTTTCGTTTCCAGTAGAAGAAAACTTGAGCTATACCGTAAATTATATCGGTCAGATGGATGTCAAGAGTACGTTATTTCGACAAGAGTTCTGAGCCGTAAATGAAAAGGTAATGAAAATGTAGTCTGGTGCTTCTATGTACTCTACGAAAAAAAGTCTGAAAGTTCTTGTGTCGATTGTAAAAAAGATATTGAGGACCAATGAAACTACCTACGGGCAAGTCGACCTTTCTCAAAGAATTTATTTCCATGAGACCACTCCAACTTAATTCCTTCTTGCGGACGAACGTTAACTTATAACAACAATGAAATACAATTTTAATTATTAAAATTTAATTAAATAATATGTATGTTGGTGAAAATCAAAAGGTTGAAAATATGATGTTCCAGGAACATTAAATGCTTGTGTTTTCAGAAATAATTCTTCTAATTACAGGGTTTTATTACGCGTATTTGATCTCATATTCAAATCCGACCTTTATTTTTTGCCTACGCGTCAGGTTTTTAATATTTTTTTTAGTCGAAGCTGTTTTTGAAAAATCACATATCGCTCTATAAATGGATGTAGAAATTTTTTCTACAACAAAAGATACGTAATTTCGATGACTTTTTCAACGCTGAATCCAATGCGCACCTTGCTTTTGCAATGACTCAAACGGCTTTCAAGATAGGCGTAGTTCTGAATATTCAATCTCATTTTAAACGAACAGTCAAACATTGCTAAATCTTACAAAATTGTTCTTTTTTTAATTAAAAAATTTCAAATTGAACTGATTGAAAATGGAATATTTAAGATTGAAACAACATTTGAATAGGGTTTGAAATTTTAAAAAAGCGTTTAGTTATGAGTCTATTAATTGGAAGTTATTACAAAATTAAAAATAGTTTATAAAGTTTCAATTGGACGTTTACATTTGCTCAACTACTAGAGCTTTGGAATTGAAAAAGTTCAATTTTAACGTTGAAATCTGTAAATTTTTTAATTTGGAACACATTCACAATCGTCTTGTAGAATCAATTTTTGTTCAGCTTTTAATACCTAAACTACGGTTCAATTTTAACAATCATAAATTAATTGATATTTACAGTACTTCAACTTACATTTTATATCAAAAATTCTTAATTACAAACGGTTTAAATTTTTAATTGTTCAAGTCTTCAAACCTACATTTTAAAATTCTTCACATTGTAAACGTACGCTTGAAAATAGAGACCTAAAATGGAAAATTTGCAGAATAAAAGATTTTAGAATTACGCATTGTAAAATGAATGATTTCATAATTGAAAAAGTTTAAATTGAACTTAACATTTCAAAAAAGTTTAAACTCAACTTATTATATATATTTTCCCAGTTTTATGGACCAGTGACCACCGTGACCTAATTGATGTTTTATAAAAATGAATTTATATAACTAACATCCAATGTGAAAATGTGGCAAAAATAAGAATTATTAGGATATTTAAGATATTGTGTTAATTCAATGAAAATAAATATTACATACAAACTAAGGTTACAATAAAATCAATAAAATGAGAATTTTATTTTGGTAATTATTTGTTTGGGCTATTCGACGTCTCCATGCCATACTGCTCCACGTCGCGTTTGGGCGGTGTATCGCTCCTCATCGCGTTTGTTCACTGTATCGCTCTAGGTCTGTTTTTGACGATTTTGCTTCTTATGATAACATGAAAGAACAGATCATTCCACGCCTTCTGTTGAAATATTATGTATTTCTACACAGTATTTAGGAAGAAAAAAAAGAAACGAAATTGGTTGCTTTCTTCGATTTGCAAGAAAGGTAGCTCCAGCTCATTTGAAAAAATTCGGAATCAGTGCAACAACATGAAAATGCGAAATAATGATTGATACTGTTCAGAAGTTTCAAGTTTTTAATTTATTGTGTTGGCTACACTGACTGTTGATAGAACAAACAATTTCGTAAGTTAAGGTTCGCGATACCCGCCGGATGACTAAAAGGTTATATCTATTATTATAATTCGAGAGTAATTTTGATTACTATTATTTCCTGGTTAATGAAAATGGAAAAATCACCGAAAGAAATTGGAGTATTTCGACGACAGTTCCGACAATTCATCGGTAAATAACCCAAAAATCTTACAGAAAGGTAGGTTAGAAAAAGTTCTTATAATTAATGCATTTATTTAAGTAAACTTGTTTAAAAAAAGAACAATGTGCCCATTATTTTGCCCGCGAAGCGGGTAGATTTTATTTGCATTATTTATTGAAAAGTATCAAATATTTTGTGATGCATAAATCAATATATTCTTTCCGGTCTCATTCTGAAACGTAAACTAATCTTCCAAATTATATGTTGAACATAATTATTGAAAATTTTGTTTCATGTAAAACAATTTGCAATTAAAATTGTCTTTAATATTTTTTTATGCTTTTGAATATTTTTTTTCCAGAAAATATTTATCTGAACTTTCTTTATTTCTTGCAATGATTATAGGAAAAATTGCATCTTTGAAAAGTAGCACCGCTTATTATTAACCTTTCTATATTAGCCAACATGAATTTAGACCAAAATTCTGTGGAATCTTTAATCGGCTTTCCTGAAAACTTGGTAAAACAGACCTAGAGCGGTACAGAGAATAAACACGACGTGGAGCGATACAGGTACTAAATGCGACGAGGAGCGGTACAGCGCCCAAACGCGACATGGAGCAGTATGGAATGGAGGCGCCGAATTGTAGGGGAGGATGGCTCAACTCCAACCGGTGGTCTAACTCCGACCCCCCCCCCCATTCCCCTCTCGCTCCAATGTGACGACACTGATGCCCATACCAACCGTGCTCTTCAAAGCACCATCCATTAGTGACATTTTAGATGTTCGTCACCCTATTTTGAGTTAAGTCTTTTTTAAGATATAAATAAAGACGCGATTCTGGCAATCGTCGACTCGCTTTGTCGTTTCCATACAAATCTTGCTAGAAACTGTACGTATTCATGTACACGCGCACATCCAACTGTTTTGGAAAGTTCGAGGGCTAATCTTTTCGAAATCCTGGAGGTAAGTCAAGAAAGCCAGTGAATAATATTTTTAGGTTTACTTTTCGAACGGAAAATCGCGTGGCCCAAATGCGACCTCCAAATAGCGGCCTAACTCTGACCCCCTTTGTTTCACGCTACTTCACGTCGTAAAACGTTTCGATGAGCAAAAATTTCTTATAAAATCTCCTTTTCACCTGGCATTTTGAGATCAGAACTTACAAAACTACACTTTATACTGTCTCGATTACATATAATACGAGTGACAAAAACGAAAAAGACCGAGTTCCAAAAAAACACCCAGCAATTCTCAACCATCCAGGAGTGGAACGATTCAACCACCAAGAAAACGTTCGCAACGCCAAAGTGCTGCCAGAAAATCGTACTGTGAGTCCCAAAACAGCGATTAAAGTGATCACTAATTTTTGCTTTGAAACTGAATATTGTATTGAATGAATATAATGCTTTTTTTTCTACATGGCAGTATTTTAATTAACTATACCTAAATTTGCTTTAATTTATGTATTCTTCTCGAAAAATAGAGGGGTTCGGAGTTAGGCCATGGTTTTTCGACATGTCGGCAATGAAGACTATCACATTTCAACTTTCATGTTATAGAAGACGAAAGATGAAAATTTTATTTTGCGCTAGTAGGTTGCTAGAATGAATACCCTTCCAAACGAAATAGGCCTCATAAAAATCGGTTTCGATTTGCTCTCTCTGTGCGCAAAACTATTTGCGGTGTCGGAGTTAGGCCATCCTCCCCTATTATAAAGAATAGTAATAATAAAATCTTAATTTTCATATTTCAAGCCTCGAGAAGCAGATCTAATTGCTATTTCGACCTTCGAAAGATCGAAAATATTTTTTATCAAAAGATTGTCATCAGACAAAAAAAATAATTATAATATAAAAGCGTAGTACTCCTTTATCTCGCAAATCATTATTTTTACACTAACTGTAACAAATATGGACAGCAAAATTTGTTTTATGTTGATCTAAAATACTCTTTTTTCATTCAATTCAAAATCGAAAAATTCCAACTTTTGTATTTCCATCTATGTAATAACAAAGTGAAAACGAGGAAATATACTGGAATTAAAAGATTGCTGGGTCACAGTTAATTAAGGAAGTTCTCTTTTCACTGAAGGAAGAAATGGAAAGAGCGAAAGAGATAAAAACAGGCAAAGAGAAGAATGGATGGCAAAAAGGAGGAAATAATATCGGTGATTAAATGGCTCGTCTGAGGAAAGGATACCGAAGGGAAATTTACCAAGAGCATTGCCTGTAGCTTTTCAAGTTGAAAAACCATATCAATAATTTCAATGAAAAAGATATACGGCTTCGGTAGAATGATTAATTAGTCCAAGGAGCATGAACATCAGCAGACGAGAGGAAAGAAAAAAATACTTTCGTGACTGAACGTTTGTTAGCAATACTATACACACATTTTTTTTGTGTAGCTGAGCGAATTTATGAATATGTGTGCTGAGAACGGTGAAGTTCGAAAAGATTAAAGAAAGGTGATCATCGTTCCACTTTACAGAAGAAAAGGTGTTAGAGGTGACTGTACTAATTATAGAGAGATTAGCCTACTAAGTACCTTTACTAAGTACCTTGGGGAAAAATATTTACCAAAATACTTATTGGTGAGATCATGCGAATAACTAAATAAAGGATATGGGATGTCCAATGTGGATTCATGGCAGAGAGATCATTTGCAGGTCAGATATATACTTTGAAACAGATCTTAGAAAAAATTTTGAGAGTAAGCGAAAAAGTTTTCTATGCATTTGTTGACCTGGAAGATCCTTTCGATAAGGTAGGTCGAACTAAACTTCGGGAAGTCCTGAAAGAGTATAAAGTGAATGGTTGGCTTCTAAAAGCAATGAAAACAATATACGATGGTAGTCAAGCGATTGTAAGAGTGAATAGACAACTGGGCAATTTGTATGATATTAAGCAGTGCATTAGCCAAGGCTGCGTTATGTTCTCCTGGATGTTCATTATATACATAAACGAATATCTAACAAAGGCTCTCTTAGACGAAGAAGGTGTTGATCTCAGGGCAGTGAAGGTGCGTGGACTGGGATTTGAAGATGATAAGATTGTTACGGCAGAATCGGTAATGATTTGCAGAAAATGTTGAGCAAACTGGACGCCAGCAAGAAGAATATGGGTCTTAAGATTAACGCAAATAAAACAAAAATTATCGTTTTTGAAAGAAGAGATGAAAAAACTGAGGCACAAGGCTGCCGCCGCCTAATTTACTTGAAAATAGTGAAAAAAGTGAACTAATACAACGAAAAAAATGACCAAAAGTGACTTATGTGCAATAATAATGTGACCTAATATTCTTTTTAATTCATTAAATTCAGAGTGACATTGTAATAAATCAAGGGAATTCAAGAATTTGATGAAACGCCCAAGAATTCAAGGTGCGCTTAAAACACTTAAGGGTGAATTCACAAAAACTATAAAAAAGTCCATTGAATTGAGTACGATTGAGGGAATTTAGAAGAATTCAAGGAAATTCAAGAGACTTTGATGACATTGATAAGAATTTGACTGAACTGAAAATAAAATTTTTAATTAAAAAAATTCTATTCAACTGAATAAATTGGGAGTGATTGGAATTCAGGGTGAGTTCGACAGGATTTAAGTGAATGAAAAAATTTTTTTTGAATCAAATGAGCCAATTAATAGTTTATATTCTGAGTGAATTCAAAGAAATTCGAAGGAAATAAAAAGAATTCTATGAAATTGGTCAAAATCCAAGTGAATTAAAAACATTTCCAAAATACTAAATAAATTTCATGTAATTACGTAGAATTAAGTGAATTTAGAAGAATTCAATGGAATTGGAGACACTTTCATAAAATTCATAAGAATTTGACTGAACTGAAAAAAAATTTAATCTAAAAATTCCATTCAATTTAATAAATTGGGAGTGAACAGAATTTTGGGTGAATTCAGCAGGATTTAAGTGAATTGAAAAGTATTCCAAAAATAAAAAAATAAAAACGAATGAATAAAATAAACTTGAGTTTAATTTAGATGAGTTAAAGGGAAATGAAGAGATTTCGATGAAATTGATAAAAATTCAAGTGAATTAAAAACAATTCAAACATATTTCTGAAAATTCATTGCATTCATTGAATTCATTAAATTCGGAGTGAGTTCAGGAAAATTCATGGGAATTTAAAAAGGAATCCGATAAAATGCCTGAAAATTCAATACGAGTTTAAAAGATTTAAGGGTGAATTCCCGAAAACTATTTTAAAAATAAAAAAATCCATTGAATTGACTGCAGTTGAGTGAATTTGGGAGAATTTAAGAGAATTCTAAAGATTTCAGGTAGAGTTTCACATGAATTCAAATGAATTGAAAAGAAATTCAAATGATCCAAAATATTCCGTTGATTTCAGTAAAATTGGAGTAAATTTAAAAAAATTTAAATGAATACAAGACTTTGACGAAATTTATGAGAATTTGAGTGAATTGAACAAAATTACTGCGACCAAATTGAATTAGTTTGAAAAAAATGAATAAAAAAGCACTAATGAATAAAATAAAATTTGATTACACTTGGAGTAATCTAAGGAAAATTAGAAGAATTCGATGAAATTGATATAAATTCAAGTGAATTGAAAGCAATCAAAAAATATTTCAAAAAATTCATTTAATTCATTTAATATGAAGCGAATTTAGAAAAATTCAAGGTGCGAGTCTGGAAGACTTAAGGTAAATTCACAATTCAACTTAAATTCGAAAGAGTTCAGGGTAAAATAAAAAAATGACACAAATTAAAAAAATCAATTTTATGTATTTTCAGTAAAATTGAAGTAAATGTAGAAGAATTCGAAGGAATTCAAGAGACTTTAATGAAATTCATGAGAATTTAAATGAGTTGAACAAAGTTTCAAAAATAAAAAAAATCCATTTATTTGAATCAATTGGGAGTGAATAGAATTATTTTAAAAAAACAATGAATGGTATATGTTCTGAGTGAATTTAAAGGAATTCAAGGGAAATAAGAATTCGATGAAATTGATAAAAACTCAAGTGAGTTGGTAGCATTTCCAAAATATTAAAAAAATTCATTAAATTGAGAAGGATTGAGTGAATTTAGGAGAATTCATGGGAATTCGAGACACTTTCATGAAATTCATAAGAATTCTAGTGGATTGAACAAAGTTTTGAAAGTTAAAAAATTTCCATTCAATTGAATAATATGAGTTCAAAAGACTTAAGGGCAAGTTCACAAAAACTATCAAAAAACTCAAAAAAAATCCACTGAATTAAGTACAATTGAGTGAATTTAGAAGAATTCAAAGAAAACTTCAAAAAAATTCGGAAAAACCCTATAAATAAAATAAAATCTGAGTGAAATGAAAGGAATTTAAGGGGAATAAGTAAAAGTCGATGAAATTATTGAAAGCAATTCAAAATTCTTTAAAAAAATTCATTGAATGCATTAAACAAGGATTGAATTCAGACAAATTTCAGGGAATTTAAGAAGAATTTGATGAAATGCCTACGAACTGATGCTCGATTTTCAAAGACTTAATAATGAATTCTCAAAAACTGTTGAAAATATCAAAGAATATCCCATTAATTTAAAAAAAAAATGGAGTGAATTTAGAAGAATTCGAGAGACTTTGATGAAATTCAGAAGAATTTGACAGAAATGAACAAAGTTACTTCAGAAGAATTGAAGTAAATTGAAAAAAAAATGAATAAAATAGAATCTCAGTGAATTTCGAGGAATTGAAGGGAAATGGGAAGGATTCGAGGAAATTGATAAAAATTCCAGATGAAGTTTTAAAAAAATGTTTGAATCCATTGAAATGAGCTGAATTGATCGAATTTAGAAGAATTTAAGTGAATTCAGAAGAGTTCAAATTTTTCATCGAAAAGTAAGATAATTCTGATGAATTAAAAAAAATCAGGACAAATTAGTAAGAATGCAGGTAGAATTCCAAATGATTTTCATTCAGTTGCGGTTAACCCTTGGTTTCTCTGTTTCGATTTATTAGAAGAAAAGTGACTAAAGTGATCTTTTCACTACAAACGTAACGATAGTGACTTTATCTTAAAAAAGTGACTAAGAAACCACAACTAAGGATGAAGCGCGCTTCGGACGCCCAATTGAGGTCACCACATCGGATATGGTGGAAAAAAATTCATCATATGGTTATGGAATATCGCCGAATAAAGGTGCTTAAGATTTCTAAGGCTGCAGGCATTTCCACTGAATAAGTCTATAACATCTTGAACGAAAAACTGGAGGTTAAGAAGGTGTGTGTGAGATGGGTGCTGCGATTGCTGACTCCTGATCAAAAGCGCAACCGAATAGACGTTTCAGCGCAGTGTTTGGCAAAGTTTAATCGGAATCTGCAGGAATTTTTGCATCGATTTGTGATTGTGGACGAAACCTGGATCCACAACTATACACAAGAGGCAAAGCAGCAGTCAAAGCAGTGGGCACTGCCTGGTGAAAGTGTGCCAAAGAAGCCGAAGATTGTATTGTCAGCTGGGAAGGTGATGGCCAAGATATTTTGGGATTCCCAAGAAATTATCCTCATAGATTACTTGGAGAAGGGTACAAGTACGAGAGGAACGTACTATGCATAATTATTGGACCGTTTGATAATAAGAATAATAATAATAAATTAATTTGCATTTGCTTTCAGTTTAATTTAAAGTAACTGCATGTCTATAACTTCACATTTCATCTTTATCGAACATGTCCCAAGTAAAAGTCAGTGGAGTGGGAAGATAGTTCAAAAGGACGGCGACGCAACGGAAGCACGTGGCCAAGATACATATGAACATATAGAAAATGCAAAGAGAATATTAAACGTATCACCTTCAGAGTAAGGTATTTCTGCACTCGGATAGTTGCAATGCCGTGCATAACTTGTCGTTTACTTGCATTTGTATTGGTTTTTTATAAGGTCAACGTAGGGGAAAGGAATGCTGCATTCATATTGCAGTTAGAGTTCAATTTCAGAAAATAGAATACGGAAAAAACTGGTCGTTCAAATATTTTCCGAAGCAACTAAAAGTAGGGCTCCTTTAGAAATTATACAATTTTCAAAGAAGAACCATGCAGTTCCTACGCAGGGTTATGTATAAAGTTAGTATTTCCAGATCACTGCACCAATTGGCTACCTTTTGCAGCAAATGTGAAGCAAACTTGTGGCTCTCTGGGAACAGGACGTTTTTTACGAGTAGTGATTTTTGCCACTTTATACATACCGTTAACTAGGACTATTACGGTAAACTTTAAGATAATTATGGGACGTCGTTTATACTGTACAAGTCCGTCGAATTCCACTTTTTTGAGTAGGACTTTCTGTACACCTTGTGGACAATATTAGTAAGATATACTGCAAAATCACACAAATTAAAAAAAAATTTCTACGGAGTAATACTTGTTACTAGCAAGCAGACTTTTAGAACAGGCGTAGACATGTAACAACATGGGAACAATTTTGAGCATTTCTCACCGGAATCCTTCTCAAATTTCACCTCAAATCAAAATTTTCGCTCTTTTTATCTCCCTGATTTGAAATTTGCCTTTTTATCGTATTCTGAAATATCATCAATATAAAGAGCATACCAAAGGACATTCCGATTAGAAAATTCCTCCGAAAGTTATCATGCCGACGGACTAGAGACAGAAAGTTGTCGCAAAAACCATTTTTTTCTGACTCAGCGGGTTTCAAAACGTCGAGAATTGATGGAAACAGGATAGGTCTAAACTCACATGAATCTAATACCTCCCATCATAAATGAGAATGTAAGAAGACTGTCACGTCATCCTACTTGCAAAAGCACTCTCAATGATTTGTGAAAACCGTTGTACGAGTGAAAAAATATTAAGAGATATAGAAAAGCAAACGAGATTCTCATGCGCAGGCACTTGAGAGCAAACACAAAAACAAATTCCTTCGCGAAGTGAGCAGGTGCTGTCGGATTCACTCCCCTTCGTCGGAATCTCGTCTCTGGGAATCCTAATAATTCAATGCCAGAATGAGATTGGCTGGTACGGAACGAGCAGCAGTAATCGATAAGGGTGGCACAGGGTGTATCTTTGTCAGAGTCTGATTGCGCAAAGCTTAACCGATTCAGTTGGTCAGATAGCGTAAAGACCAATTTACGGAAAGTATTATTTGTGAAGTATTTTTTGTACTTACAGATACGTGAACAGGAAACATGTAATGTTTCAACTAACCTGGAACAAAGAGAAAAAGATTATTTAGAAGGACTAAAATCAGTTCGTTAAGTGGACAGTAAGCGCCCAGCAAGAAGGGTTTCAAAGGCGAACATGTATCTTTTATATAATGCCATTTGTATACTGTTTTCGAAAAACGAAGAATAGAAGAATATATATAAGAATAGAAGAAGAATATATATGCCAAGAGCTTCAATTTGAGCCATCCTTGAAAAAAAGCGGATAAAAAGAAAAGCTTCTGGCTTAGTGGCTAAAGAAAAATTCCTTGCTCTAGAAATGTAAGAATCTCCCTCAAGTTATGCAATAAACTATCTTACAACACCCCCATGATTTTTGCCCATTTTCAAGCCTGTAGCGGGCCCACAAACTAAATTTTCGAGCGGTCTGAGTCGAAGGCACTTTCTACTTCCTAGGGAGTTGTAAAATAACGTTAGTGAAAGAATATGGCTCATAATCACTTTAGTGTGTGAATATCGTGTTGGCGACAGTCATGTATTTTTAAGGGTCAATATCTGTAGCAGAGATAGTAAAGGAGAAAGTGTCGCCGCCCGCGGAGTTTTTTACAACTGCTAAAGCTGAACTCGCATGTTGTATGTCAACTGCCGGTCGGCCGTCAAACGCGTTGTTTTGACTACTGGTTTTGTTTTGTGGAGTGTTAAAAAAAGTGTCGTGTATGACTCAGGGGGAGATCTTTCCGAATTTCGATGGTTCATGCTAAAAACGTTGCCGAGCCGTAGAAGTGGAAATATCTCCATCTAGTTATATAATATACTATTTTTCTATAGGCGTGCCGATAGGCGGATGGGCAACTGAACCATTTTATCAGGGTTTCGCCTAGGTAACCTTAAAAAAGACGGACAACATTGAAATCCATAATAAATGAATAAGCAATAATTTCGGACCAAAATGTTAAAATATATTTTAATAAAGTGGACTAGTCCCAAGAAATATATGTATTACAGACCGCTGCTCTTCCGACTAATCCCGTAATTTCACGGAACAAGTCCCTTGCCGACTTTGCATAAAACCACCCCAACCAATTTCAGTGAGGATAAAAATTGTCTTTCGCCCCGAAGCCACTTTTATGTCAACGAAGCCACGGAAACTTTTTGCCTTTAATTTTAACGGAGATTGATAGCTATAAGACTGAAAGCTGCATTTGATTTGATCAAAGCCTTCGAAATGAAAGAGGGTGATATCATAAATCTGTACAGGTATATTTATATAGTTTTTTTTTTCATTTTGAGTGTTCATTAATTATAATATGTAGAGGTGGGATTATATTGACCCTCGATCGTAAAATTATTTTGGAATTTTTGGTGATCGAATTGGCTT
>JAUMHM010084380.1:0-12444 GCA_032362435.1 Melikaiella ostensackeni | reverse complement strand
GGTTTTTACGAAAATTTTCCTAAATAATAAAATCGAAAACTAGCGAAATAAAAAATTTATCACATCTACAATAAGAGTTCAAAACTATTTTCGGGTAAAGTCGCTTAAGATAGGAACCAAAAATGTATATCACACCTATGCAACAAAATTGAAGAATAATAAAGAACATTTTAAACTAAAAAAAGATCGGCAGTTCCGCTGCAGCTTGGCATTCTAGGCCGCAGCAAAGGAAACAGCCTGGTACTCCGGTTGTGAGCAACGATAAGCATATCTGTAGTGTGATTCGAATAATAAAGGACATCAAATCATAATGGTAAGTTTGTTTGCCTTCTTGCGTTGTTACCATACCCTCTGTTGAACGTGGCACAGCCGGCATACTGGCTGCGACCACGAGGCGATCTCGCTTCACGAGTGTCTCTTTTTCTCCCTCACCGTCAGGCAGCCGGCATACTGGCTGTCGCGACTACTCTGCCAGCATCCGTCACTCACTCCAACGGAGGAAACACCTCGACGGACGTTCGACCGAGTAAAAAACGCCGGGCTGACAAAAGGGTGGCGGCATATAATGAACGCCCCGCCTTAGCAGAAAGGGGTTACGCTACGGTTCCCATCCGTCTCCAATACCCGGACCGGGTATTACAACAACCGGGCTTGCCACCAAGCTCGTGGGAGTGTCCTTCCTGGGCAACGACGACGCCAACTATAGGGCTTACTTGGCGCGGCGTTCCCGTGCCACACCAATTCAAACGGGACTTCGTGTCATCAGGGGTTACCGAAAGAACGATACAGATGGCGCCCCTCAAGTTCTGCCCAGCCCTGCAGAACCGGACGAGCAGCCCCGGAGCTTCTTCAGGGAACTTTCGCCCGAGCACGGACCACCAGCAGTTTTTAGCGAGGACGAAAAGTCGGTAAGCAGCTCTCCGTGCAAGGATCGCGATTTTTCCCACCTCACCCACTTCAACAAAAGGACATTAGACGCCCAAACCCTGGCTTCTAGCGACACTGCTCCTTAAAAAATCAGTGAAACCGGCACCTCGAAATTCTCCATCGATCTTTTTCACCTAAACCGTTTCCTTCAGGATTTATTGGCCAAGAACTCTAAATTTCTCTCTCCCACCCCCTCCCCTAGCGTCAAGAACCATGAACTTGAGTCCCTCCCAAACGTGGAATCAAGCGTCCCCCCTTCTCCCCTCTCACCAATCTAGAAAGGGTCCGGCGTCGACTGTGAGTCTGCCCCCTCTAGCGTTATTCCATGCAATACTCGAAAGCTGAGACTGATAAAAATTGACTGATTGTTGTATATCCATAGACGTATATTTAGAAATAAGGCTATCGATTATTCATTCACAGATTCATATACCTGTACATCCATAGATATTAGCTATAACCTTTCCATGACCGGTTGTTGACGTCTGACATCTTTGTAAGGAATTAATATTTGCCTTTACCAAATAAATGTGCCAAAGAATAACTTTTCATTTTGTTGTCCATGAGTTTACCCTCCCCTTCTCAACGCGTTGCGGATTAGCCGGCATACTGGCTAACTCTGTTTCGTGCATCACTCCCTTACCAGCCGCCATTTTCCCCGTCTCTCTCTCTTTCTCTCTAGATGTGACCCCTCTTCCGCGTCCGCTCTTGACCCGCGCGCCATCTTGGAACTAGCGCTGCCTTCGTTCCCACTTCCTCAAGTACTGCCGCCGCCATCTTGGAGCAATCGCGGCTTACGGTCACACTAAGTAGCCATACTGTCAGCAACTATTCTTAACCAAATCCGTCAAATTTTTGTTTTCTGAAGGTCATATTATGTCCTCCATTTTTAATTTAAAAATTTTGATCCCGCAATCGTAATCCCCGAGCCAGAAAAACTCCCAGTGTAAGCATTTTCAGTTAAATCCGTGGTCGTTTTGAATATTGACTAAAATTCGAGATTGCCTTGCCCATAGTGCAAGCATGTGTGGATGTATAATACAAGAAAGAAACCTTAATCCAGAAGATAGTCATTTTGCATGCGCACGGTAGAGTATATCAAGCATTATGTGTAACTCTATTATATTAAATATATATCATATTGATTTATGTACCTCAGCCCGGACTAGCTTATTCAGATATTGTGAAAGTAAGTTCAAATCTAATTTTACTTATTTTGACGCCTTCAATCAATATAACTCTATCTGCTGATAGTGCCGTGCATGAGACTATGCGCCGTGTATAAGCATAGGGAACAGTCTCATACACGGCGCTATCAGCACTTAGACTCATATTGAATGGAGGCTTCGATTTATTTTAACTTTTTTTTTCTTATTTTGCATTGATCTATGTTGCAAGAGACGTACTGCTGGATGACAAAATGATAAATATCCTTAATTTGGAGATTGTATACTGTACACTATCTTATTTTGAAGGCGTTGAAAATAATAATAACATTAAAAATATTGAACTTTAACAACTTTCAATTTCAAAAAGTTTCGAGTGGCTACACTCAGATCTGTCGTAGGCGAATATTTTTTCCGATAAATACTTCGTTACATCTTGTGCCGTGTTTCCAAAAATTCAGTTTCTTATTTTGTGTTATTACAGTCTCATCAGAGAAGGTATTAGATTTTTTTAAAATTGGACCCCCCCCCCCCCCCGTATATGGTAAATGTCCACGTTCTGAGACCCCCTGATCCGAAAAACAGGTTTTTACGAATGTGTCTGTCTGTGTGTCTGTAGATTTTCAGATTGTGAGCACGATAACTTTCGAAAGAATTGACATATTGGATTCGGCTTTAGTATACTCTTCAAGTGCCGTAAAATAAAAGTCAGGTTGGTTAGCCAGACATTTTGGATGGAAATTCAAAAAGTGAGAGCATTTTCAAAATCCATTGGACCACTTTTTTTCGAGATTTGAAAAAATCTACATTGCAAGCGACGGAAAATTTGCTCAGCTAAGGTAAGTAAGGGGTAGTGAACTGATTCTTAAATGAGTAGTGGGAGGTATGCTCTCAGGTATCAGCCGTCCACCGCCAATGACCATTTTTTGAATCCTTGTGTCAGTTCAAGTTGATCTTTCAGGAAGTGCAAACCTTCTTATCTGGAAGAGATCTGTCGACTATTAGTTACATGCGAAGCGTCTTTGAATAAACTTATACACTTCATTCAAATGCTCATTTTTTAATTCTATCGAGAAAATGAAGTTGCATCGCGTGCAATATTTGAATTCACAAAATAGTTCCGAAATAGTGAGTGATGAGAGTATTCTCACGACAACTGGCAGCAGACAATACTGTTTAATTCGATCCAATGATGGTACTGTGCTGAATGGGAGAATAGTTTCAACGCAAAGTAAGTGGAAAATTGAACTAAATAATGAACGTAATTATACAATGATATTGCAACAAAATTTATTCTGCGAGGTACAATTTAGATCGAACGAAAGGCTACATGTTTGTCAAAAAAGTTTTAAGAAATTCAACTTTAACTTTTGTTGAAATCTTAACAGCGGGAGAACTGTAACATATTTAAAGGTGAATAAAAAATCGAAGGGTGACACTCACCGATAATTTTCCTTGTCAGTATCACTTTAGTTCAGTCATTTGGTACTTTTATCCGGTGATGTTTAAGGCAGTAAATTTTGTTCTCTAAGTTGTATATTTGGGGGTACATAATAATGGGTCAGGTTTCGCGACAAGGATTCTGACCCCCAATACAAAATTTTTGTTTGAAAAAGGTGCAAAATATCATTCATCAGTGGATTGTTGCTTTTCTGTGCATCCAAGAGCTAAAAGTATTTTCATCAAAATGAAGTCAGGTAAATTACTACGCAAAACTAAAACAAGTAAAGTATTCTATCACTAAGAGCTGAAGAGTTACAATCTTTCAGAGAACCCTGATTTTTTTAAAATAGTTTGCCACAAAACACATGTTTGTTGTCGCTTCTCTCAAGCTTCGATCCTAATCTTCATATCTAAAAATGGTTCATAGATGAATTCAAGAAAACGTGAATACCTGTATTTCAAAAAATATCCTAACTTCAATAGGTTGAGAGTTAGCACCTGCCGAAGGTGACCCTGTTTAAGCTATACTTGCATGTGCATGTCAAGTGTTTTAAAAAATGGATCGTTTCAGTAATGTCGCAGAATGGAAACTCCTACTATTATTCTAATATTTGGGGCCAGGATGGATTGTCCTGATCGCTAATGTGGCGCTGTCAAGGCGGTCTATTATGGCGCTGAGGAGAAGTGAAACGTTTTTGTATAATTGAACGCTATTTCGGACGAGCTAATCTAGTGCTTGTTAGCTTTTTGCACTTCAAAACACGCTAAATATTTTGAGAAATGTGCCAAAAAATGTTTGAATCTGGAAAAGCTAGCCAGCACCCGATTAGGACC
Organism: Melikaiella ostensackeni; assembly: GCA_032362435.1. Classification (NCBI taxonomy): domain Eukaryota; kingdom Metazoa; phylum Arthropoda; class Insecta; order Hymenoptera; family Cynipidae; genus Melikaiella; species Melikaiella ostensackeni. Next base: position 8,074 of record JAUMHM010084380.1, on the reverse strand, counting down.
CGAAAAGTCCTCCTAAATTAGACGGTCTAGACACTCTGAGCAATACTCTAAGTGGGCGCAAGTGTGTGCTTATAATTTTCTACACAGTTTGGGGGGGAGGGGGTACTAAATTCTGCGTGAGTTAAGAAAAAAGAAAATATTCCTACCTCTAATAGGTCGCAAGTAATGACCTTCGATAAAGACCAGTTTTTTAATTATTTTTTTGCCAAAAATGCGAAAATTGTGTTTTCGAAGATAGCTAGTTTCACGAACGTCACACCATGAAGTTTCAACAAGATGAATAAAAGGGAACTCCATTCTGTTTGAGTTAAAAAAAGTTTCCCCGACGCCTACAGGTGAACCCTTTTTCTATTCAATGACTAAAGCGCACCGTGGAACAAAACTTTGATCATTTTTTAACATTGCTTCACAGCATAAGCTGCTTGATTAATTAAAAATGAATATTCAGCAATTTTGTAATAAATGATTGCTTAAACAAATATATGTCCAACATCCGTTGGATGTGCATTTTTCAGTATCTTTTTACAACAATTTCTGTTAGGGAAGCTTAGTTCATACTAAAATTGAATATTTAGCCATTTTTAATATAGCAATAATTGTTTAATCCTGATTAGTCACACTTCAGTAGTATCGCATAATAGTCACACTGGGTGAATTTCACCTCAGCGTTGAAAGAGTGATATCCTGCTTCAAAAATGTGTCCCAAGAATCTAAAAAATTTGCTAGGTTTTATTCAAAGATGGCAAAAGATGATCTTTCAGCTTTCGTAACGAATATTAATTATTTGAATATTGCAAAAAATCGGTGAAGTTAAAGTATCGGACAAAGTCGTGTTTTTCACGAAAAAATGGTGTTTTTCTACAGAATTAATATTAAGTAAATAGTTCTATAGAAAAATATAAAAATTTTAAATAGGCATTTCTCGAGCTGAAAAGGGAAAGGGAGAAGTTCTATCACATCTCATCCCTTTTCCAGCTCGAAAAATGACCAGTAATTTTTATTCTCAGCAGTTTGATAACTATTTTTCCGAATTGACCTTGAAATGTTTAATTTCGAATATTTACGAGCTTATATTTGTTATGAGCGCCTCAAGATACATTAGTATACGTGGTTTAAACAAAATAATAACAGAATTAGTTATGAACTTGATTTTTACAGATTTCAACTTTTTTATGTTTTTTGGGTTTTCGAGGAAAAATATGCAACTTTCTTGACTCCTTTTGATTTTCACATTGAAGTCGAACAAAGGATAATTAAAGAAAAATACACAAAAAAAAGAAATTTCGGAAAAGTCCCAGATAATAGTTAAATCGTTTTATTTAATAAATAGTGTTAAGGCATTTTAGTATTAAACACTGCAGGATAATTTCACTTTTAAAACTTTTAGAACTGTACAGTTTCAATACGCAAGTCTTGATGTGGGCAGATCCATGTTTGAAACGTTCAAAATTAAATAATTTTACACCTAATTCATTTGAAATTAAAAATTGTTCAATTGAAGACATTTAATTAATTGATATTTTGATGTTAGTGTGTCGATTGCTGATCAAAATTATTTTTGGAGAAATGAGAAAAAACTCTACCTCGGCCCGGATTTGAACCGGGAACGCCGACTTTACATGAGTGGTGCGTTAACCAATTACGTCACCGAGGCCGCAGTAGATCGTTTCTTATTTCTCCTATATCCCAGGGAGACGCGCATCGACATCTCTTTCACCCTGCGAAATTTTGTTAGACTTAATTCAGTCTTTATATAAACTAATCATGAAATTTAGAATAATGATGTTATTTTTTCGACCAGGGTAATTAATGAATTAATATTTTGATGCTAGTGTGTCGGTTACTAGTCAAAATTATTTTTATCATCCCTAATTAATTATTAACTAATTATCACCCCTGGGATATAGAAGAAATGAGAAACGATCTACTGCGCCCTCGGTGGCGTAATTGGTTAACCCTCCACTCATGTAAGGTCGGCGTTCCCGTTCAAATCTGAGCCGAGGTAGATTTTTTCTCATTTCTCCAAAAATAATTTTGACCAGTAATCGACACATTAACATAAAAATATTAATCAATTAATTACCCTGGTCGACAAAATAACATCATTATTTAAAAGACATTTAAGCTGAAGAAGTTTGGACTTATTGTTTTTTTTTTTAAATTAAAAATCTTTCAAAATTTCATGACCCCAAAATATGATTTTGAATTGAAACTTCAAAACTTGTAGCTGATTTTAAATTTAAATTGTTGAATATATTGTAGAATATTATAGGAAACATATTGCATTTATAAATAAGCAATTTTCATTTAAAAGATTCTACTATACTGTACGAATTTCAGTTCGAAGCTTTCGAAATTATTGGCACTTTGCAATGAAAAATAATAAAAATGTTACACAATTAAATTGGAAGCCATTCAAATACAACAGTTTTTACTTTTAAAATTCACAAACTGTACATTAAGGCAACCCGAATTCAATAAACTCAGAATGAAATTTTGAAATTACTTACAAATACTGACTTTCGAAATGGGAAAGACTAAAAGCTGAAGTTTGTTAATTCCTTCTGAATTTAAATACCTTCTTAAAACTCAAACCTAAAACAAGCTCATTAGTGCGGACGTTCAAATTAAAAATGTTAAAAGTTGAATATTGAAAATCAATAATTTACTGATGAGTTTTTATTATTGAATACCATTTTTATCATTAATAATAATCTTCTAATTCAATAATTCATTCACTTTGTCCACATTGAAGCTCCTATATGTTTCCGCTCGCTTTTCGCGTGTTTTTGGTCTCGTGACTTTTTTTTGTCATGTGAATGTGGCCTTTTTTTAATATACGTCAGTTCAACATGTTATAAAATTATCTTCCCACTTGATGCAACATAAAGTCGTTCACCCTGCATGGAAATGCTGTATCGTTGATTTTCAAGTTATAGTACAGTAAATCTGTCATTTTTGTGGGGGAAAATGACCGAAGCTATTTTATTTTATAAATCGTTAGTGGGGCATGTGAATAGCACGAAATCAAGATTTCAGGACTCCCCCCCCCTGGGGGTTTTGAAAAAAGCCCCATTTTTTTGGATTTGATTTTCTGTGATAACGGTAGGTTGTAGAAAAAAAAATTTCAAGCAGAAATTATAGAAGACTCTATTATCTGCAAATTATCTCATGTAGTCGCTGCGCTACAACCGACATTACAGTTAATAAATTTATTTCACAATCGACGTATGAAAAAAACGGTTTTTCCCAATAACCTATTTGAATGTAGTTAATTTTCATTACAATTTTCCGGGCGCTATTTCTCAAAAACGGTACATCGCAAGAAAAAAACTTTTTTATTGTTTTTGAAGGATTTTTCGTGCTCTATCATTTTTTTTAATCCTTTTGACCGTAAAAATAATTTTTTTGGGTTAAAAAAGCGCAAAAACTGATTTTTGGCAACATTGGCGCCCCCTATTTTGTGCATTTTTGGTTGTAGCACAGCAACTGCATGAAAAGATTTGTAGAAAATAGAGTCATCTACAATTATTGTTTGAAAATTTTTTCTCTACGACCTACCGTTCTCACGGAAAATGAAATCCAAAAACTTTTTGACTTTCTTCGAAACCCTCAACGGGAGGGGTCCCGAAAACTTTGTTTCGTGCTATTCACATTCCCCACTAACGATTCATGAAATAAAATAGCTTCGGTCATTTTTTTCCCCAAAACCAATTTTTTCATGACAGATTTACTGTACTATTATTAATTTACACTTTAGATTAAAATAATTGAATTTTCAGAATCATGATGCATAATTTTCAATGTTTCTAGAATAATTAAACTTTGAAGAATCACAATATTTAAAATTCTCTCATTTAGAATTTTACTAAAATTTTCTAACTGAACGCAATTTTAGAAAGTTTTAGGATGTTTAAACTTTTAAAAAAATAAATACAAGATCAAAACTTCACAAATTTGAAATTTTTAAATTAATATAGCTTTCAAGATTGAAACAATCTGTTCCGAAAATTTTGTGCTTAAATCTTTCAAGATTTAATCATTATTTTATTTAAAATTGAAGTCCCTAAGAAAAGTTAAACCATTTTATTTACTAAATGGTGGTAAAGTATTAAAGCATTAAGAATTATAGAATAATTTAACTTTCAAAACTTTTAGAACTATACAATTTTAATACGCAGGCCTTGAGGTCCACATCGTTTAATTTTTAACATATCAGTTAGAATTATTACTCATTCTTGAAATCTTGCAATTAAATATTTTTCATATTTAAATGATTCATCTTTAACTAAAAATCGGATAATTTTTGGATGCAACATTGAAAATTTAAAATCAGTAAAAAAAAAAATACAAAACAAAATTGCTATGACCCCAATTTTTTAAATTGCACAGTTTAAAGCCATTCAACTCGAAATATTTTAAAATTAAGTTTGAAATGTTCATTATATATTTTGGAACATTTTTAAATAAAAAATAATTTAATTTTCAATATTCAATTTCAGATTCTTCTCTTTTTAAAGGTTGAATTTGCCAAAGTATTATTTAAATTTCTCATTGTTTTGTACTTCTTCTGTAGGCATTTAGTTCAAAATTGTTTAATTGCAAATCCTTTAAGGCCATGTAACAAGTGGGTCACGTGTCCGGATTCCTACCTTATCGACACCTTTTTTATTTCCCAACTTACTTTCAAGTAAGGTAGGAATCTGGTCACTTGACTCACTCGTTACATGGCCTTAAACTGGAAATTGTGCAACTATCAAGTTTTTCGATTTGATATTCTACGTTTTCGAAGAACTAAAGACGAAATTTTCTACGTTTAAAATAGAAACCTAACAATCAAAAATATTTGAATCTGAAACTATTTATTTTAAAACAATTTAGAACATTTAAATCTGAAATTATTAAACTTAAACTGACTATCAAGGCTTTCAATTTGAAATTTTTCAATTTTGAAAGATTTAGAGGATTTTCTAGGATTTCAAGCGATTTACCTGAATTTCAAAGTATTTCTGAATATTTTTAAGGATTTCAAGGGATTTTGGATCAGTATTTCACTTATAATTTTTATCTTATGAAAAACATGAGCCAATGAATTCACTGGATGATTTTTAAAGATTTTAAGACATTTTAAAAGATTCCGAAGAATATCCACGTATTTTAGAGGATTTTGTAGGATTTCAAGCGATTCACCGGAATTTCAAAGTATTTCCGAATATTTTAAATTATTTCAAGGGATTTTAAATCAGTATTTTACTCTTAATATCTTATCTTATGCAAAACATAGGCCAATGAATTCGCGGGATGATTTTAAAGGATTTTAGGAAATATTAAAAGATTCCAAAATGTATCCACGTATTTTAGAGGGCTTTGTAGGATTTCATTCGATTTACTGGAATTTCAAAGTATTTCCGAATATTTCAAAGGATTTCAAGGGATTTTAAATCAGTATTTTACTCTTAATATTTTATCTTACGCAAAACATATGCCAATGAATTCGCGGAATGATTTTAAAACATTTTAAGACATTTTAAAAGATTGCAAAGTGTATCCACGTATTTTAGAGGATTTTGTAGGATTTCGAAATGGGTTCACATATGGATGGAGCAAAATGCTCTTCAAGAAGAATCATCCTTTTCTTACGGTAAAGAGCAAAAGTAATAATCAGAACAAAAACAATATACATGATTACAATTGATTAAATTCAGTTGCCTTACCTCACTTTGGAAAAATCTCAAGTATCTTGAGAACAATGACCATATGGTAATAATATCGCCGTAAGAATGATTTGGTGATGATGCGTTGGTGACAATGTTCCGGAAGGAAGGTTGGGAGTGGTGGAATTAGATACAACGCAACAGTTATAAGTACACCTTTAATTACCTAATCAGGCGACAGGGTTCGTTCTGTAGTTCGCACTTTTAATTACTCCTTTCGCTGCGTCCGTCTACATTTTCCGCTGTTGTCCGGAAAGGTCGACACTGCGCACACAATACGTGTTCGACAACAAATCGGTCACTTTTTACACAAAAAAGGTGGAATAACTGAAATTTTTTTGCGACTTATAGAAAAAAGAAATTTGATTCTGAAATTGGGTAAAGACAAATATGAAAAACTTGTAAATTTCAACCCAGAAATGCTTGCACATTAGGATGGTCCAAAATTTAATTGAAATTTTTTTTAATTTTCATGCTCTCACCCCCCAAAATTGTTTGAATCCGAAAAAAATGCTTATTTTTCTTTCTGTACAAAAATTATATTTAGGAGTTCCGCAAGTCCCATTATTATTTTATTTGCTTAACACGTATTTCCCATAAGAAAAAAAGACGTTTTTGTGAATTTTATTCAGAATCGTCAATATTAGGTGTATCGAGTTGAGCCTCAACATTTCTCGTTACAATTAGCCATAAAATAAGAATCAAAAATTACTTTTTGTTTTCCACTTACAAAAGTCTATTTCATAGGGTCCCAAAAAACCCCCATAAGTGAAAAATCAAGTTTTGCGAGTTTTTGGCACTAATTATTACTTCTTTGCGGTTTTTCTAGTACAAATTGCTTCTAAAATATCAAATATTGCTTTCTATCAATAATCATATATCCAAATAAATTGTCTATAGACTTCATTGTTGTTTATAGCAATTTCCTCTCAGAATAGAGTTAGAAAATCGCGGTTTTTTTCGAAATTTTCAACATTTTAGTTAGAGCGAAGCAATAATTGAATAAAGATTACAAAAATAAATGTTTAAATGATTTAATACTATTTTTGAAAATATTCTCTTAAAATAATGCTAGAATGTTGCGGTTTTACCTGTGTGAAGTTGACCCAAAGAAGTTCAGATTTTTCAATTTTCTTTTTGCATACGTTTGTACGTCGTTTGTACTGTTTCTACATCCAATATTTTCGGTTGTACCCTGTTGGTCACTCCAAAATTGTTTTTTTTGGGATTGTTAGAACATTGTCTCCTGGGTCACTGAGTTGTAAGAAATCCGTGATGTCAACCAAATTGATTACTTCAGAAATCTTCCGACCTTTCTACGTAGTAAATGAAGAAAAATGTCTGAAATCGTTCAAAGTAAATTCAGATCGGTGTCATTTCAAGGGTAGTTTTATGAGATATTATAACATCATTCCCAACTGTCGCAAACTGAGGAAGAAGAGGATTCAGTCGAAGATGAAGAACCACGGGAGGGGATGACACAGTAGAAGCACAGCCGGGTCTATCGAGAATTTCAAAACGAAGAAAAGTTAGCAGATCACAAACATCAAAATAACTGAATAAATAGATACATCCAAAAAACCATCCCTGCATAATACATTCATCAATCTACCCACTCATATATTCAACCATGTGGATTAGGAATTATGGGAAAGCCACAAGAAAAAAACGCGCCATTTATTTTACCTCGTGGGTGGTGTGGGAACGAGTACCATTAAGGATGATATTTATTTCTATTATAATTATTAAAACAACTATGATGATAATAATAGTTAAATATTATGCTTATGTCAATAATAATACTGAAGATTAATAATTAACCGATAATAACTTCAATTTCAGGTGATAATCGAGCATTTATGCAGTTTACATAAATACACTTGCATGACACTTGAGCCTAAGAACATTTATTTGACAAGAAAAATGTTTCAAACAAAAGTTGTAGCAAATTTCATCCTCCATAATCTGTAAACAAACTTTTTGATTCTAGGATGCGCCAAACCGGTGATATTTAAAAAAAAAGGATTGTGGGCGCCATTCTTCAAGATGTCTGTGAAGTCTAACGGGGGACGTATTTAAAAATTTGGTAAGTTTTTCAGAATGCCGAAATGTACTGTTCCACTAATTTCCATCTCTTCTGCAATTTTTTCCAGGTCACTCAATTTTTAACGCCCTGCTGCCTGGGCTAAGTCAACCAAAGTAGATTCCAAGTGCAGTCAAGATGGCCCCCGTGTATATGTTGACAAGCGTCTACACCCCGACTGCAACTTTGCGCTCGGGTGCGATCGGCAAGTTTCGTGTCCTGTCTGGGATGGTTTGACCGGTTTCATTTTCACGCAAGGTGAATTGTTTGATCGTTT
>JAUMHM010084379.1:0-12445 GCA_032362435.1 Melikaiella ostensackeni | reverse complement strand
CTTCAAAAAAATCACTCAAATGAACGGCTTATTTGATAGAAACAAAGATTTATTTGATCGTATCCAAATAAGAGATTCGTTAACAGTTAACAAATTTTGCTAACTGCGAATAAACCTTTTTCTCAGTGTAGATAAGAAAATTTTCAGTTTTGCATGATTAGGAGTGAAATTTTTTTAGATATATTTCAAGTTTCCGAATGTAAATTTTTCAATTTTTTATGGAATACAGGTTGAAAAGCAATAAAACGTACAATAATATAAGGCAAAATCAGGTTATGTTTGTATCTACCACGTGAGCTGCGTCGGCAAGATAAAGCACACGATTAATTCCTCTAAGACCACGCTGCGACTAATAAAAACACGGCAGAAAACGGTGATTGAGTAAACATGCACTGTAATACCATAAACACGCGTATAATATTGAAAACTTGGAAAATGGCACACGAGCAATGCTTACTCGAAAGCGCGCTTTTTTAATTTTTAATTTTGACTTGAAAGTATTAAAATTTAATAAAGTTCAATTAAAAATTGGAGATAAATTAAAATATTAAGAATTGGAACAATTCAATCAAATGTGTAAAAATTTTTTTAGAATATAAAAATAGTTATAAAAATAGAAGATATTTCATGGGCTATTCGACATCAAAATCCAAAATTGCAATTTTGCCACCAATGTCATCTTTCTTTTCAAACTCTTTTGAAATTCTAATTTAAAAAGTTCGAAATATTATTTGAATACAAAATAAGCATTTTTGATTAATTCGAATTTTTTTGATAGTCACTGAACGTTTAAAATCACAGTTTCAAAATAAGTAAAAAAAGTTGAAGATTAAAATTGTACAATCATGCGTTTAAGAATAATTTTAATTGATTTCTTCATTTATTTGTATGACACAATTTGGAATATTCTAATGTTTTTAAATAAAAAATAACTTGCATTTAACTTATTTTGCTTTTTAGTTTAATGTGTCGCTATTTAATCGAATCAAAAATATAAATGAAACATTTTATCGAAGAGAATCGAGTTCAAAGAAAAGATTTGAAAAAATATAATATTAAATTTTATTTTTATTGCAATTCTACATATTAAGAGCTCTAATTTCAATCGTCCCAGAAGAAAATCAGAATGAGAGAAAAACTTCCAGCATAGTGGAAAGTTTAAGTTTGCAAATTGTTTATTTTTTAACAGATTGAGTGTATATATGTATATATATATATATATATATATATCGTAAATAGCTACATATGTTTACAATGGGAAATCGCAAATTGTTAATATCAAACGCTTTCAATTTTAAATTGTCCACGCATTGGAAACAATAATGGAATTTTCAGAGAAAATATAATTTTTGGAAAATTGACGAATGTATGCTAAGAGGTTATGACGTCAGAAGAGTATGTTTCTTATGTTGGCAAAAGGTTAGGTTTATTAAACTCGATATGTTCACTTATCACAGACCTCTGACTTCGATATTCTTAATCTGGGTATTCCTGACACAAGAAAGTTTTGTAGAGGTGGCACAAAAACTGACTTCTATAAAATCAACATAAAAACTTTGAAAACCACGACAACTGATGCTTTTTCGTGAAGTGTTTTGCAGTGGATTTTCTGAAATCCACATTCTATAGTGTGCAGTAAAGACAAAAGGCATACAAGGAATTACCTTTATTCCTTGAGGCATTGATGATTTAGGAATAAATAATGCTTTAGGTTTTCATACAGGAGTCAGTGATGTTGGGGCAGTATATTATGTGTTTTAACGCCATGCTTGCCACCAGAGTTTTATTCTCATCTGAATAATATACATTGAAACTTTCATAATTCAGAGCATTGGCGAATTGGGTATTCAAGGGCGCGGTATGGAAAATACCGTTTAAGGCGCCAAACATATATATATAATTATATAAACTACTGGTGCCTCTGAGAAGTATATGGGTGCCTCGTAAAAATCAAACTTTTTACACAGAAATATACTTTAGAATTATAAAATTCAAGGGGAAAGGAAAAAAAACAGTTAACAACAAACTGTATTACTAGTAATACATGTGCATTTGTGCAAGCCAGGGGTATTATGGGTCTTGGATTGGCAAGACTTGGGAAGAAGCAACGGGATCACTTCCCACCAATCCTTCGTTCGATACTGTAAGGACTTTTCTAGTTTCACGAGTGAGCGCTTTTGAGTCGTTTGAGTTTGAGGAAGGTTCCCAATTGAAGTATTCGTCAATCGGAACTAAAGGTAAAATGACAGGTGTCAAATCTGGTAAGAGGAGTTTCCCCACACAAGCTCATGGTGCTTCACTGGAAGAGTGTGGTTGTCCGCTATGCCCTGGTAAGTACTTTGTTTTGTTTTGTCCTCTTTTTAGATCCAAAAATCGTGATTAGCGATGAGAACTGATTTGAAAGTGTGGCTTATGTTTTAATTGCTTGGGAAAACATATTTTTCAAAGTGTGGCTCACCTTAGCGCTGTCAACCTGCTCCGGCCAACATCATTACATCTGTGCCATCTGCGTCTAATTTAAATGTAAATAGCACCGCGTTAACACCTGTAATGTCTCCTGTCAGTCTGCATGCTCCTTGAGTTCTTCCTTGACTAGATGGGCCCGTACTTCTAGCCACAGCACTCATCTCCACAGAAGGATCAGATGGCTAATCATATATCTCGAGCATTTCTCAATCAGGGCGCTCAAGCGTCTTTTGTTTCTGAGTCTCTTGCCTGGAGACTCAAGCTAAACCGGCGTCGTGCCATCGTCATAGTGAGGGGCGTCGGTGATCAACGCACACAAACCTCTCGAGGTTTGGTAACTGTTAGGGTGACGTCACGTGTCAACCTTAAGGCTAGTTTTTATGTACGCTATATTGTTTTACCGCAGCTCACGTCTTACATACCCCCTCATGGCATCTCTACGGATGATTGGCTCCACATGCAGGGGTCAGGGTGGCTCGATTGACATGATTTTAGGTGCAGAGGTTTACTCACACGTTATTGAAGAAGGATGCCGATAGAGTCCTTTGGATACTCCTACGGCTTAGAAAACATCGTTGACCTGGATTTTGTCCGGTCTGTTTTCTGAGGAACTCCCTTTATTTGCTCGACAGATTGTTGGAATCTCCTAAATTCACCCTCGATGAGGAGGAGTGTGAGAAACTTTTTCTCCCCAATTATCAGCGTTTAGAAGATGGCCGCTACATTGTTCGACTTCCAATCAAGGATCGGATGATGAATTTGGGAGATTCTCGTTTTGCCGCTCATAGGATGTTCATGAGTTTGGAGAGGCGTTTTTGATGGCATCCTGTTCTACATCAATCTTACGCACAGAGCATACAGGAATATGCGGTTTTAGGTCAGATGGACTTAGTATCCAATCCTGATGAGTTACAATATATTCGGGTTTATTTTTTACCACATCACTGCGTCGCACAAAATTGGGACCATTTACAATGCTTCTCAGCGAACTGATTTGGGTATTTCTTTGAATGAGCTACTGCATTTGGGGCCCAAACTTCCAACAGAACTGCTAGACGTCATACTTCGTTGGAGGTCCCATCCAATCGTTTTGCCAGCTGACATTGAGAAAATGTTCCGACGTATCTGGATCCATCCTGAAGACCGCACCTACTAGAAGATACTTTGGAGGTCGCACCCTGACGACGAGCTCCAGACATACTGCCTGAAGATCGTAACCTTCCGATTTGCTTCGTCTCCTTACTTGTCGATTCGTACCTTACATCAGCTGAAAGAGGACAAAGAGATCAACTTTCCTTTCGCGGAGGACATTCTGAGGAACGAAATCTATGTGGACGATGTCCTCTCCGGAGCTTACGACATCGCTACATCCATAGAGAAACGCCGCCAACTGAATTTGCTTCTCAAGGCGGGCGGTATCATCTTGAAGAAATGGTTGTCGAACTGCGAAGATATCCTGCAAGGAGTCCCGAAAGATTTCAAAGAAAAGACATCATCTTATGAATTTACTTGAAAGCCAAGCCATAGAGAAATCGGAATTCTGTGGCAATCTGTTTCAGATTGTTTCAAGTTTCAGGTTCAACATCCTAAGGAGTCTAGGCTGCCAGCGGAAAGGAGCGTTTTCTCCGAGATAGCCCGTCCCCTTGATCCGCTTGTATAGCTTGCCCCAGCCTCAGCTGAAGCCAAAATTTGTGTGCAGAGTTTGTGAAAACCTAAAATAGATTGGGATCAGCCCCTAGCTGCTAATTACACTGCTATATGGTGGAAGTACAGAAACGAGCTTCCTGAACTCGCATCACTCAGCATCCCTCGCTGGTTGGGATGTTCTTCGGACGTGTCTTGCTGCGAACTTCACAACTTTGGAGATGCGTCGGAGAAGGCTGTTGGTGCGATTGTCTATCTGAGGATCAAACCTCCCTCTGTTAAAATACGAGTCTCGCTTTCTTCTTCGGTACCGAGTCATCTTTGGTCCGGCTCGGCAAATACTCTCCACTGGATCCGAGGCTACCCTCTACGATGAATGACTTATATTTCGAATCGGGTCTCGTGAATGCAGACTGTCTTACGGTACGCTAACTGGCATCATACATATTCCAGGGGTCGACAATCCAGCTGATTGTGCGTCTCGAGGAATTTCTCATTTACGTTTGGAGAGCTATCCCCTCTGATGGGCCTTGGTTGTCGCAACAGCCCACTTTTTGGCAGAGGAGAGGAAAGGACCGTTGTCCACGCTACATCGGTTGAACTTGACCCACCGTGGTCCTTGCTGGGTCGATACTCGACCTTTACGAAATTACTTCGCATTACTGCTCTCTGTCTGAGATTCATCGATCGTTGCGGAAGAAATTCACTGACATTCCTCCTTGTAAACTTAGCCCAGACGTTTTGAAATATGCTCGATGCCATCTGGTGCGATATGAACAACGTCGGTACTTCTCCGAAGAGTTTAAATTGCTGCGCAAACAACTTCCAGTTACTACAAAAAGTTCTTTACTTCGTTTGCTGCCGTTTTTGGATTCTGACGGCTTACTATGACTGAGAGGTCGTTTGAAACACGCTGTCATGGATTTCAACAAGCGATGTCTTTATAATCTACCCAAGAACTCTATCCTCACCACTCTTATCGTTCGGAATGTGCATCAGGCCATCTTACATGAAGGACCGCAATTTACGATGTTATATCGGCAAGGACAGTATTAGATCATCACAGCTCGTTGTTTCGTAAAGAAGATTTTGATTCTTTGCGTTAATTGCGCTCGAAGTCGTGCAGCCACCTGCACTCAACTCATGGGTCCACTTCCTACTCATAAAGTTACTGGACCACCTAGACTGTTTGCTATAAGCAGCCTGGATTACGCTGATCCCATTTGGATGCAAACCAGTAAAGGTCGAGGCCACAAGTCTTACAAGGGCAACACTGTGGTCTTCGTCTCTTTGCTACCAGAGCGGTCCATTTGGAGGCGTGCTTAGACTACATCGCTGATGGCTTTATAGCGACTTGAAAACGATTCGCAGCTCGACGTGGGATAAGCATTTTCCTACACAGTGACCGCGGTACCAATTTTGTTGGAGCCGGTAAGCAGCTCCGCGCACTTTTCGAGGAGGCGTCTGCTGTCTCAGCGACCATCAGCCGTTATCTTGCTGACAACGGAACTACATGGTGTTTCAACCCTCTACTCCGAGTGATCTAGTGCCTTGGACACCGAGTCACTTCTTGATCGGTTCTCCGATCTTCATAGTTCCGGAACCTTCTCTCATCGATCTTGAACAAAATCTACTACAACGCTGTCAGCTTACCATACAGATGTATGAAAATTTCTGCACCAGTGGGCTCTAAGTCGTGTAATTACTACACGTCCGGACGTTGAGGGTTATGTCAGGTGCGTTACTTTGCCGACTGCTACTGGGACTCTCGATACACCCATTGTGAAATTGTGTGTCCTGCCGGTTCACTCTTTGGAGGTGGAACCTACCTCGTGATTCTTATGAGACTTCAGTGAGTTTGTCATTTTTTTCATCTTTATAATCAGAAAAAGGGGCGGAATGTTCTGGATAATTCGTGTCGGTTTCTATTTTTGTATCGTATGACTGTTTGTGTGCTGCATGAGTTTTCTTTTTTCTCTCTTGCGTCCGCATAGGTACCACTCTTACTTTTTCTACCCTGTTATATTCTTTTCCCATCAAACGGACGGAGGTGGTCAGGGACCAGTATCTACTGTTACAAAGTTCGAGTCGGTACCTTTTACTCGTTTTCCTAATTGATTATGTGAGCTTATAATGTAGCCTTCCCAGTGGCAAAAAAAAATGAAGGACGTCTTTATGACATCCTCATGACATTTTTACGTCGCAAAGACGTCCTTGTTCATGTCGTAAAGATATCTTAAAACATCTTTAAGACATTTTAATGTCGCGAAGATGTCTTTACGCCATCTTTACGACACTGACATAAGACTTCTTCGCAACGTCATACACAAGTCATAAAGATGTCGTAAAGACGTCCTCTAATTTTTTGCCCACCGGGCTTATTAGAAGGCGAGAACTGAGACTCTTTTTTAACAAATTACATTTTTTGGTGCTCAACAAGTAATAAACGTGAGTTTTTACCATCGAACTCCGAATCCTGTATGTATATTGTTTTCTTTTTTGATGTCTTCCTCATCAGAAATGATGAGGGAATCAGGGAAGGGAAGGATATGTCATGTGTAATAATATTTATGCCTGTTATGAAGAAGTAACAAAACAATGAGAAGTGATCCTTCGCAAAATAAATTTGGTGGCACTAGGAATAGCCGTTTGGTATGCTGCAAGTAGCAGACTGATTTCGATGAAATAAAGTTTTTTGAAGTTTGAGCTTTTTTCATTTTCTTCAAAAATGGCACCCAACAAATTCAAGTCAAGTAATCCCGTTTCTTATCCGAAGCCCTGAGCAATCTCTTCATGATTCTCTTTCGGTAATTAACTTTAAGGTTCTTGATAATTCCTCGATCTATTAGTTGCAATTTTGAAGTCAAATTCGGTGGTAACTGCACGACTTTTAGGGCTTTTAGTGTTCAAATCAAAACTTTCGGAAGAGCCGGACAGTTATCCTTCAAGGCGGAGTATTTAATGTTCCTCGAATTATCGAAAAATTCGAATTACCGAAAAATAATTACTTGGGAAACATCGAGTTTCAGCCGGGGCCGAAAAAAAACTTCGAATTATCGAAGTTTTACTGTACTCTCTAAATTTCTCGGAGTGGGATTCCATTCTGTTGGAGTGAGATTACACTCTCGCTTCTATTCAGATCTCATCCAATCCAATTTGAGTAAACCTTCACCCTTTGTTAGAGTGAAAAGTCACTCTTCGATTTAGAGTAACTTCTCACTCCAAAAGAGTTGAGTGACGACTCTCGTCTCTAATAGAGTGAAGCCGCAGCTCCACTTTAGAGCAACGTTTTCCAAACTATTGCCGACGGCAGGCTCGCCTGCCGCAGCAGTGTGATGCCCCCCTAGTCATGGCAGAGAGATCCCTCCTAACGGCCGAGCCATGGCAGGCGCCCCCATGCTACTTTGGTATACCTGCAACGAATGAGCCCATCATTGTCATGAGATTAACGCCAGTTATAAAAATTGAAATTATGAAAACATAACTCAACTAAATTTTAATTTGCTAAATCAATTTCTTTACAAAATTAGTAAAAAATGAGAAAAAGTTGATGAAAATCGGTTAATATCTTGAGTAATAACAGACATGTTTTAAAGTGTAAATCATTATATCAATAAAATTAGAATTTACACTGAAACCTCGATGTAAACTCTCTCCGTTTAAGCTGTTCCTGGAATCTCGATCGTGGATGAGGGAGTCCAAGGGTTTGAGAGAGAGAGAGACTTCGAGTGAGCGCAGTGGAGTTGACCAGTTCCGTAGCCACAAAGTGGGCATTTCAAACACTCGGGTGCATATTTCGCATTCATTTTCGAATACACGCGGAAAATTCTCTTCTCATTGATCATGCTTCATTATTAAAAAGGTTTCATCCTTCATTTGTACGCAGTACAGTTAGTTCATATTATGTATTTCTACTAGAAACTTATCATACGGCCCTGACTGTTTGTGTTCGAGCAAATCTCCATTTAACTCAATGTCATTATAAGCAATGCCTGAAAGCGTGGTTATATCGAGGTTTCAGTGTATTTAAACTTTTCCAAATTCTATTTGGCTTATCTTAATTTTATAATTGACAATTTTTCTCAAAATTTGATATACTTTACAATAATTTATTTTCTTACATTACTATATTTATAATCTGTAGATTTAATTGCTCATTACGGTATTGTATTCTTCCAATTAATACGTGTACATAAAATACATCTACTATAATATAGACATTTTATAGTTTATTTTTAATATAATTGAAAGAATCAAGCATACACTGATGCATTATAAATACAATTTATACAATTGACATATATCCAAATTCGTGCTAAAGAATCGCCGCCAAGTACTAAAAAAAGTAGAAAAAGATATAAGATCCTCATACAGGAGAAAATTCTGCCATGAAGGATGAAACGCGAATGGGAAAAAAATCGCCAAGGGGAATTATTATCTGCAACACGAATGGTTTTGAACACGAAGAGTAGAATATCTCAAAAGTACAAAGTACAAAATTTCCGTAAGTTTGGAAGTTATTAATTGCAAATTGGCGAAATTAACCATAATCGAATTTTCCAAAAAAAGAAGAAACGCCCCACGAAAAGTCGTCTGCAAGCTATAATTTTAGTCCAATGATTATGAAACTTTGACAATCACATTGCAGATCAAGGTACAACTTTCACGCTTTTACCTAATGGACTCAAACTTTTTTGTTTATAAAGATGTCATCATGTTGTAGAAATATTTTCAATGAATTTGAAATACATTCATTTAAGATGAAAATTTTTATTCTTTAGTCGTTTTGTAACGATTTCTAATATGCAGACGCATCTGCAGCCAAAACAAATCGATTGATTTCGATAAAACTTTGCATGCATGTAGTTGAGGTTGCATTTATTTTAAAAAATGAAGAGTTCCGTAGCTCAGTGGTCGCTCTCTAGGCTCATACACTTGGGATCGCTGGTTCGAGTGTTCAGACATGCATTTTTTATTAATTTTTGTCGATTTTGATTGTTGACACGCATTCAATTCGCGCGGACTCAATTCGTTTCAACGAATCAGAAAGCAAGATTCGGGCGAATTCAAAAATGTTAATTCGCCGCAATTAGTTTTTTTTTTTACTTGGAAGATTAAAGAACTCAATACGCTACACTTTTTCGTCACCCTTCCAAAGCATTTAACATTCTGGCTCAGGTCCAACTCTCCATATCGAGGTCTGAGATGTTTACACAACAAAAAGGGTCCATTGAAAAGTCCATTCTATATTCCACCGGCAGGAAGATGTGGTCAATGGTAGAAAAAGAATGGACCCTTTTTTCTACTCTTTTTTCTATTACCTTAGCACGCGCCTTGTCTCATTGAACTCACGATTTTTCTAAGTGATATTCATCCCTGAAAGATCATTTTTATTAAGTTTACATGGATAACATAGCATTCAGTGTACAATAGGGTGGCCCTTATTTTTCGAAATATTTTTTCTGGTCTCACCCCCCTAGTTTTTTTCGAATGTCTATAAGAATTACCTTCTCCAAATTCGAGCGAACTCAGTTAATTTTAACCAATGCCCCAAAAACCATGAAGTTTTCCATTGATTCAACATGGGGAAAAGGCAACGTCTCCGTAATGTGTGATTTAAGCGCGAAAATATGGCACTAACGTAACTTATTTAATAATAATGCATAATGCATGTCCCTGTTCAAAAAACTTCAGGGAATGAGAATTGGCATGAATATTTAATATTATGAAATTTGAAAACCCTCTTATCAAAAATCCCCCATAAATGTTAATTGGGAATTTCCCCTGCCGATCAAATGGCACTGAAACGGCACTGCCAAGGGCCGTTTCGGTACTGTTCGTTTCACGCTATCTGCGCCATAAGTTTTCTATACCGAGGATCACCTTAGAGTGTCCCTTCAAATTTTTAGAAGCAGGCTATCTGATGAAATGAACCTAGTCTGTGAGGTCTTTGCAAAGGTCTGTTAGTAGCGTATACTAATTATAGTGAAAAAGCTTGTGCTATGCCTCCATGCTATATTTAAAAGAGAATTGTTATCCAATTAGAATGCTTCTTCCAAAAGGAATTTTTTATTTTTATATTTGAAAACGCAATATCTGATTAGCTACAAAAGTAAAAATTTAATAAATCCTGTGTTAAAAACATACAAGTATTAACTTTTAATAATATAATATGATAAGTTATTATATATATATATATTAATACAATATGCTTTATTATTATTATTATTAAAAAAGAACTGTTTTCAAAATTAAAAATGGTATACCGTAAATATGGAACTGATAGTTCTCTCACACGGAAAAAATAAGTTTTTTAGAGTTTTTGGAACTAAATCAAGAGTCGCGGATATATAAGCAATAGCTGAACGGAGTTTTATAGATTTTTCGACACACTCCAGATAAAATGTAGAATTATTGAGGTGTAATTATAAAAAAAATCCGTAATATTTGAAGTGTGTCTGAAATGAAAAAGTTTAATAATTATTCTGGAAGAATTCAATAGAGTCTTTAAAAGATTCGTTTGAATTGCATTGTAAATACATATTAGTTGTGAAGCAGGTGTGAAGTCTTTAACCTTCTTAGTTTATCATATAAAAAAATCAGAGTGATTTCAAATATTGAAAAAGTTGTATGATTTTCCCCTTTTTAAATCTTTCAAAATTGTAAATTTAAACATTTGAATCTTACTTGTTGATCAGCTTTAGCTTGAAAAGTTCAACATATTATCTCAAACTGGAATCATTCAGTATTAAACAAATTCAAATTGAAAGTATGTATCGAAAAATTGAAAATGGTTTGGTATTATTTTTGAATCCTTCAAATTTATATCGTTTGAAAATAATTATATTTTATAGTTAAAAAAAATTAAAACCAATTTTTAGTTAAGTAATTATTTTATACCTGAAATATCCAAAAGTTTATAGTTTTAAGTTTACATTACATGATACAATATTTTAGGCTTTTAATATTTTGAACTGAAAGCCTGAATGAATAAATTTTCTGATGTTAATTTTTGTCGAAAGCCAATAGTTGTGCAATTTCCAATTTTAAATTTGAACATCCAAAATTGTAGATTTTCGAATTTAAATTCATAAACGCTATATCAAATGCCATATAGCCTTCAAAATTTTTAATTAAAAGCTTTAAAAACGAAAATTTTTTTGTTTTTTCTCTCAAAATTAGGAGTTTCATATTTAGGATAATGAAACTTTGAAAGATTCAAAATGAAACTTTGAAAATTGTACACACAAAATGTAAACGTTTAAAGATGAATATTTTTTAATTAGATATCTTCAAATCTCAAAAACTTCAATTTCAAATCTACAGAACTGAGATAACTTTTTAAATTTGCGACACAATATAAAAATTGAAAATATCGGAATGAAACATTCAAAATTACTGATTTAATACTGATACATATTAGGGTGGCGCTTAAAAATTAAAAGTACAATTTTCCAAAACGGTACCCTCTTCAATTTTTTCCTCTTAGTGACCGAAACTCACTGGAATTTTTTGAAATTGAAAAAAAAGTTTGAGTCGTGCCGGGAAGTTTTTAAAACTTTCGAAATTTTAGAAATTTCAAATTTTTTAAAACACTTCTCGGCACCACTATAACTTTTTAAATAGATTTGATGAAATTCCAGTGAGTTTTTTCGCTAAGATAAAAAAATTGGAGAGGCGCCGTTTTGGAAAATTGAATTTTAAATATTCAAGCGCCATCCTAAAATAGTTCGAATTTATTACGAATCAAGTGACGAATCGCTGTAAATCCCCACGGAACCATTTTCATTCACTTATTTGCTGATAAAAAGTTCAATATATTTTCAAATATTTGCGTTGCTATTGAACGTCTTTTTTGGATAGTTGCTTAATGTTTTCTAGGTATTTTTGAATGACTCCAAGTAATTGTTAGAAACCGGTACGCTTCAAAATTCAAAGCATTTTTCTCATTTTTGTTATAAAAAAAAAAAATATAAAATCTGCCATGACAGTTAAATGCGAAATTTTATTAGGTTTCATTTAAAAAAACGTTCAATTCGGATACCAACTGTCTTCTAAAAATAAATTTGTCCACAGACGTTTTTTTTGCCCAATGTGGGTTGGTCCATTATTCTTTTGAATTTTGCTACTTTTCTTACGTAGGTCGGGAATCTGTAATGATCCCGGGACCGTTGTGAAGTTGGCACTCCGATTTTCCCCAACTTTGAAATATCCAACTTTTTCTTTTTGTTATCGTTTATCGGTCGTTTGTCGGTGTTTACTGGTCAACTTTCGACGTTTATCGGTTAAAATTGTAAAAGTTATAGATATTTCAAGTTTTGTGTGCCAGCTTCAC